>JAMKPZ010000272.1:0-92083 GCA_024699675.1 Amphibolis antarctica
GGAGATCAAGTCTCAAGTTTTCTTGGTGGCACAAAGCAATGGTAAATGGAGAGCCATTGATAAGGTTTCCAAACTCCTCTTGGGCAGCTGACCAGTCAGAGAAGAATACTCGATCATCATGAATGGGAATGTTAATGGAAACAGTGGTAGAGATGAGCAGGAAGATATGACTAAGGCTAAAGGGATACCCCTTGACTCATGAGGAGTCTATACATTTCAATCTATGGTGTGATTTTTGTTGAAAGTAGTCTTATATATCAACAAAACTCAGATGAGTAGTTAAAAAGATTTTCATTATGTTATAAGTTCAATTTTCATTAGTAAAATATTCAATATGGGACTATCATCCAACATCCCCCTGTACATGTACAACATGTGTTTTTTTACTTTTAGTGAGAAGTAGGGTCTACAACCTGGTGTTCTGATACTATGTTGAAAGTGGTATTATATATCAATAAAATTCAGCTGAGCAGTTGAAGAGATTTCCATTATATTATAAATTCAATCTTTATCAATAAGATATCTGATGTAAGACTATCATCTAACAGTTTCTTTAAGATGCTAAGGGTGGCCAATAGGGATTGGAATAAGCACCAAGCTTTTTAGAGGCCATAATCTACGTTGAATTATTTGGAGAGATGACATGTACCCAAATCAGTAAGAGTGGTCCAAGGAAAAGAAACCCATAGTTAAGGTGTCAAGGCACCCTGGTTGTATATATCTACTGATTTATAGTTATGTTCAATATGGTAACTGCACTCATAAAAAACGTGTTTAAACAAGATCTTGGACTTCACATGTAAAAAGTATTTTTTGATACATTTGCACTTTTTTTAATAAACGTGGAGAAATAGGAAGATAGATAAGAGAGAGTTGTATTACTAATAAAGCATATGACCTCAATATATAGAGGTTACACAAGAAGGACAAAAATACCATAAGCAATGTGGGACTACACCGACATCTTGCAACATAAAACCTTAACTTTCAAGTTGGAGAATCCAACTTGAAAGAGATTAACCTAATAGATCAAAAATAAAAAAGTTAAACTCTAACATAACAAACTTATATTTTTTGCTTCTAAAAATAATGGACCCAAATTCTTTTTTTTGGCTTCTTCACATATGCTCACATGCACACAACCCTAATGGACAACAATGGCAATAAGGGAGATTAACAAGATGGAGGAGAGCAAAGGAGAGGATGACAGGGAGCCATGGGAAGCACACACAATAAGGAAATAGCAACAAGATGACCCTTGAAGGGGCCACAGTGAAGGACGACTCTATGATGAGCCATAGAAGAACCCCATTCATAGGGTAAAGGAGCCTTAGTCGAGCCAACATAGATATGAATCAACGTTAATGTCTTAATGACATTGGTAGAAGGAACCAATGCTGAGAAATTGATGCATGAATGAATCGACGACATTGGCACAGAGGGAAACTGTGAGGAAGTGGCAAAAGGAGGTCCATAGAGAAACAACTCTCAAAGGAGGTTGCACATAGAAGAGACGACTCTTGAAGGAGCCACATAGAGGAGACAACTCTTGGAGAAGTCACATGGAGGAGGCGACTCTTGGAGGAGTTGCATAGACGAGAAACAACATATGGAAGAATGGATGGTTGGGAGGAGGGTGTGTCAAGGTTCCCTCCTCCCCACCTCATTTCTTTCTTTTATAACTCTCAAAACCTATGCTCTGATATCCTATAGAGAAATAGGAAGATAGATAAGAGAGAGTTGTATTACTAACAAAGCATATGACTTCAATATATAGAGGCTACACAAGGACAAAAATACCTTAAGCAATGTGGGACTAAACCCACATCTTACAACATTAAACCTTAACTCTCACAATAAAAAATCTAACCTGATCACAAACAAAAGAAATTTAATCTGCAAAAAAAGCACCAAAGATAACCAAATAATGATTTTCAAAGCACAAACATTCAATAAGAAGTGAACCATGTAATATAGTGTCAAAAAAAGTAATAATGAATAAGTGCCTAAATTACACAGGTCCGTGACAAGTCAAATAACAAAAAATAAACAAATGAAAACTAAATTTTAAACATCTAGTTTAAAAAATCTGGATTTAAAAAAATACAAATCTGGATTTTTAAAATTGAATTGCGTATTTTAAACATCTGATTTTTAAACATTTGGATTTTAAACATCTAGATTGTGGTGACAGTTAGGGTTTGCATCGTATCTTTTTGCTATTGTATTGTGAACATTGTATTCTTATGGAGACAGCTCAAAGTTTGGCAACCATTTCCATTCATCCATCAATCCATTATCTTCTCTATAGCTTCTAAACCTTTCCGTCACTATCGTCTCCAATCCCACTCATCACATCCATGACCTCGAAAGGTCTCTTCCATGTGACCTCTTCTGTGCAAGGTCTCTTCTGCACGACCTCTTTTATGTAGTCTTTTCTGCATGGCCTCTTTCACATGAGGTCTCTTTCATGTGGAGCCAAGAGGATTCCCACATATCTTTCATGGATTTCGCCCTCGCCTTTTTCCACACGTCTAAGAGAAGTTCTTACAAATGTCTTCCCTCATGAACATTGACATTTGCATAGGAGGACCTGCACTGCCAATGATGCACACGAAGTGAAGTTCCTCAATGAACATTGACATTCGAGTGAAGTTCCTCACGGACAAAGATTCTTTTGTCATTTCTTCACCTGCGAACATCTCCATGCTATGTTCACTCAAGTCACTGTCTATCTTTTTTTTGTGTTTAAAAGCTTCATTTTGCATATTGATCTTTTGTGTTGAAGCCTTTATTTCCTGATAGATGTTATTCTTGTTTCAGCCTTTTTCTGATAAATGCAGTGTTTATCACTTAAAAAGGACAATTTTGGGTGTGGATGTTCAGGACAAATATATGGATAATTGATGTGATAAAATTAAGGTTGACACTGGATAACATCTCCATGATTCAGATTCAAATTTTTTGTTAGTTGTTTGATGTTAATGACGTGATTTTTTGAGCATCAACAATTCTATTTTCATTTCTGAATTTCTGTCATACACAAATAAGCCCTAAGAGAACATACCCACCTTTTATTTTTTTTTTCTTATACGTATTCAAGAGGAGTTCATGCTTATTTTACACCAAAATTGTGATTTAGTTGCACACTTGTAGTGGATTTGTAGTCTGCATAATCTATGTACAAAAATGTTCAACTTTTTCTTTGTTCCTTAACAACACAGTACAAGTTATTGATTGCTGTTGCAATTGGGTGGAAATAAAATTATATAATTTAACTGAAAATTTAATGATGGATAAAAATAATTGGAACTGATTCATTTAGCTGACCTTACATATAAAATCAAAGGATTAATTGTTGTTATTGTTCCATGTTATTTCAGTTGGGGTGGGCCATTGTCAAAAAATTGGTTAGATCAGCAGCTGATTCTACAGAAGAAAATATTGGCTCGAATGTTTGAGCTAGGAATGACCCCTGGTATGTTATATTTACAACAATATCTTCATTGGTTATCATTTGATTGCTTATCTCTTAGAAATTTAACAGAGCTTATAATGGGATGGATTTTTAACATCTATTAATTAATTTTTAGATATTCACAATAAATGAGTTATTCCTATGTTCAGGGCTCTTTGTATGCAGCCTTGCCTTCATAAGTTGAGAAATCATTTCATCAGATTCAAAATTGTAAGTTACAATGAAGCATATTTTTTGAGGCATGCACCTAGGCATTGTTTTTTTTTTTTTTTTTTTTTGGTTGCACCTAGGCATTGTTGGTGCCGTCAGTTGAGGATAAGCTGTCATCATCATTTCACTGAATGGCCCTAGAATGTTGATACTTATGCCCATGCTCAAACAATCTCTTTGAAACTTTCATCTCTTCTGGCCTTATTAATCTATTTTCCTTTATATCTTTCAGTAATTCCCGCATTTGGTCTTCAATAATACAAAGGGCATAATATTGCCGTAACCATCTACAAGATTCTGTTTCAATTGAGTTACACCATCACCACCCATGTTTTTCCCACAATACTTACAATACATCTTCCTTGTCATTACCAATGGGAAATCCATGTAACCATCTTAGGTCATCTGACCTTCCACCAACTTATTGATCACCACTGCTTCCACTGTCTTAAGCATAAAGCAAATGAGAATTTGACATAATTAAACTTGAAAATAGAAAACATGTACAGCATTAGATAATTAGTTAATGACATATTTTTCGTTAAAAAAAAAAAAAAATCAAAAGAAATCCATTTGAACTTTACAAGTATACATGTAGTAAAGGAAACCTTAGGTCTAATGCAACATGAGGCAAATCTACTACATTTCTTTTAGCAATACACGTAAAAGCGGAAATTACAAAGAAGCAGTGAAAATTCTATAAATTGACGAAAACTTAAAGAAATTTTGTAAATAACAAAATAACACTTTGATATAAGCTAAAAGGACAATATCTAATAACGACAATTTTAAAAAGGAAAATATAACAACAATCCAAGTCTCCCATTATGTGGGTTTGACTTCATGAATACTTTTCTTTCAAATATTTCTATTAATTGCCAAATCTTCGGTTAAATTACATAAATTTAAATTTTTTCTTATAATTTCTAATCAAGTAGTTTTAAAACTACTTTTACTTCTTTTAATTTTTTCTGCACTGATCAATTTTTCTTTTCTAATTAGTGTATTTCTTTGTATCTTAAGAATAGTGATTGAACTTCCTTAGCTGATTTTTTTTATCATATTTTCATTTGGTGCAATTCTTATTTTATTCCTAATAAAATCATTTTTAAGTTTATTTTTTCTAGTATTACCACTTATCTATCTAAGCATATGTAATACTAACTTTTTACATATGGTATTGCTTTATAGCTCAACATTCTAAGCCATAAAGTATAATTGGGTGAATGGTTATAAAATTTTCTTTTTAATTTTAAGGATGTCCTCCTATTATATAACAAACATTTCTCCACTTCATCTATCATACTTTAATCCTATGAATATCATCTTCTGTAACATCACCATTATTACTTATTATAGATTCTAAGTATTTAAAAGTTTTACTTTTAGGAATCTTATGGTCATCTAAGCATATACCATAGAGTTGATGAGCATGTCCTGTCCTCTATTTCGGTGTTCTATGTGTCTATTATCTCACTTTTTTGCAAGGGTTCAGCATACCTTGGAGTATCACTTTAGAAGATGGCTTTGGTGTGCCAGCAATCCAGAAGTGAATAAGTTGCATTTGATAGCTTGGGATAAACAAAGAGTTTCAGGATGGTCTAACCTTTGCTAGTGTTTGGCATTTTCAGCAAAACAAAGAGTGTTACTCATGTTTCATGTGGTTTGCTGGTTGGCTTGGAGGGCAAGAAATCAGGTTGTTTTCAAAGGAACCTGCTCCTGTCTGGGGAAAATAATGGGCTATGATTTTTGTGGATTCTTGGGTTGTACTGACTACTGAGTAGAATCATTGTTATTTGTATTTTAAATTTTTTTTGATTTACCTTATTGGTAAATCCTTTTTCCTTTCCTTTGTGTGTTTCCTATCAATGATTTAATGAGATCCATCATTTTTTCCTTCAAATAAAAAGGGCAAGACAAAGGGACTGTCAACACCTGATACCAATAGAAGCAACATCCTAATCAACCGCAACATCCACCAATAGAAGCACTTGATTTGTAGTTGATTGGTCCTCTTGATTGTTAGGATGGAGACACCCTCAACTGCTATCCTTATGATGATCTAGTAGGATGAAAATAAGTGAATTTATAACCAAATATTCTCAAACACAAAGTACACAATGATTTACGTGGACTTGTGTAAAACATAACCAATGTGTTAAAAACCATGGGATCAATCAGTTTACACTTAAATCTTCTACCATATTTCAATAATGGATACAAATGTCTTCTCTAGTGCTTTACTAGAGTCACAGTTTTCACCACACAAGACAATCTCAACTCACAACACAAGACAAGAGGCACAAGAGTTATCACTCTGGATTTTCAATTGCTGCAATCTCCAAAAAATGCCATTCGGCCCAAGCTTTGGTAGGAATGATGATTGGCATATCCCCTACAAGGCAACAAAATGTCAGCCTAAACAGATGACCTTTCACTCTTCAAATAAGACCTCTACCAGAGATGCATGTGGCTGTGACAGCTGCAACTTGATCCATGAAAACAACCTTCAAAGCCATTTTTCATCTGTACCAATGGTTGATTCAACCATTTCGACCAAAGGACCATGAGTGACAGAGAAGCTCATCAAATTTGAGCAATATTTGACCATGAGTGACCTTTCACTCTTCAAATTTGTCATTTGTTGAATGCTACATAGGAGCTGCCACTGTAAACTGCTGCAATATTTCTTCTCCCCTCTTTTAGGTTAAGAGTGATTATTTAAACCCCAACAATGGTTTTATAAATTTATATATCTGTATAGACATTTGAGGTGACCCTTTAGGGCAAGGGTCAGATGATGTCTGCAAAACACTCTTATTTAGGGGAGGCATGGGGTGGACACTTGAGGGGCTTCCAACCCATGTTGTTGTCAATATCTGTTTGTGATTTGGATGGCAGGGGCCCAGCCTGACACCCTGTTCATGAAGTTTCAAGTCTTGATTTCCTTGATTTTGTCATTGGAAATTTCTGCCCAAGGCATGTGAAAACTCCATCAGTCATCCTCCATTTGGTGAAAAACCTAAGGTTGATTTCTACTTGATCGAAGCAGAAAAACCTCTACTCTTTGACGTTACAAAAACCTTAATAGTGAATAGGCTAGCAACACTAGTGTAGCAGTATGCAACAATATTAGAAAGCAGAAAAGAACAAATTCCCAGTTCAAGCATATCAGACTAAAAAAACCATAACGATTGACATGGCCCACTAATTTGCAAAATTCATGTTCTGCCTATTATAGAAAAGTTTGAGTACATCAGCAAACATTTCTTTCTAATGTGAAGAATGTCTTTCTTCTCTTTCCTTCTATTCATTCATAATAGGCCCATGTATTCAGGCTAATACTTGGACCGGGACTTGGTGCATGCTAAAATTATTAGTGATTTCCTGTTATTTAACACTATTTTTTTATTTTGCAGTGCTTCCATCATTCTCTGGAAATGTTCCAGGGATATTCAGAAAGATTTTTCCTTCTGCTAATATATCAAGGCTTAGTAACTGGTATTGTCATCTTGCATTTAATTGGCAGGAAGTATGTTTTTCAATAAAAAACAAGCTGCACTTTAGTCATTTATATTGTTTTCAAAAGTAATTTCACCGTAATTTTATTTTCATCATTGACTTGAGTTGAGTGCAAAAAACAAGCTGTTTCCTCCTGTTTAGTTAAGTCACACTATTACTGTACTCACAGAAGAATTTAATGTTGACATAATTTGTTTTATTATCACACTTACCATGAGATTATAGAGATGCAGTGATAGTGACAACTAACTGATGGTATGCTAATTGGAAACTTATCAAATTGTACCAATTTTTTATGAAGATATAAATGTAAAAAAATGTTATATGTCAGTGGATATGAGTGGAGCTGAGAGAGGCATTCATAGGTGACCTCCACCTTCCACAAAGGACAGAGTAACCATTTCTGAAAGCTCAATCGGAACCAGACAATGACTCAGGGGGACAGTGAACTTTATATGGAGGTTCTACTTGCACATGTATCAGTCTGTGCAAAGTGGGGGAAGTTTGACGAATGCCTACACTGTTTACGTGTATGGTGGTCTGGCATTGAGTTGTCGAGATCCGGTTCGCTGAAGTGTTTGCCATCAGGTAGGACGTCAGGGTTGAGCATTCTTTTTGAAGCAAACTCTGGCCCATATTATGGAAGGAGATTGTGGGTAGTCTGTTGATTGCATCAGGGAATCAGAAGCCTATTTGGTTGATGTTGATTGAATACTAAAGGCATCATAGGCTTGAGATAGGATTTGACACTGCCTTTTATCCCATGCGCTGTTTCTTTCTTCCATGGACATTGACAGATATATAGCATTACCATTGATGGGGGATCAGGATAGAGTTGTGGATCAAAAGGTTGTTTGGTTATGTATGATTTTCATTTTTTTTTCTGAATTCCTCCTGTGGGAATCACTAATACCATATGATGCTCTTGGTTTGACAAGAGGAGGTACAGTGGAAGAAATGGTACCATTGCTAGGAGCTTTGTCAGTAATATCATTAGGATCGTGCAGTTTTATTTTGGGTATTCCTTAGATATAAAAGGGGTTGATACCTTCCAGAGTTCCCTGTAAGTGTTAACAATGTTCATCAGGATTCTTCTTTGGGTTCTGACCTGGAAACATTGGTCCTAGTAGAGATTATCAACTGTTTAAAAGTATATTCCAGTGAAATTAGACTTGTTTGTAATGTTGAAAACTTCTGTATTGGCATACACAATTTTGATACACTTTTTAAGAGAGATTGGTGATGAAGTTCATGGGTCAATGCTATGTGGTGAAGTTGGGATATGGGCTCCTTTGGCATCAATTATAGGCTTCTTGTGGGTTAAGAGAAGATTTCTGAAACTTCAGGTGGAACTCTATAGGAAGGTTGGTGGATGACAAGTTGCAAGTCACTTTGTGTTAAGGACGAGAGAAAACCAAGATATTTCTTAGGAATAAAATTTTATGATAACAAGTATAGTGTTCAAACCTAGAAAAAACACTACTATTATCAAAAAATAAGCGTAGGGTAGGTGTTATCATGGAGGAAATATGCTCTGGATTTTAGGAGAAATTGTGGGATGCAAACCTCAATCAACTCTGGTGAATCCTAATCTTGACTTTTGGCATCAAGTGTATTGGCATACACAAAGTAGAATTCAGATTGCCTATGAAAGGATATGACTAAAGTCTTTATTAATAGAACTTGGATTTCTAGTGAAGTTGCCTATGCCAATGCAGTACAAAGCTTGGCCGCAATCTTCATTGCCAATAATCTTGCCTTCAATGAGCATACAAAGTATATTGAAGTTGATTCTCATTATATTTGAGATTGCATGAAATGATAACTACTTAGCAGCAATTACCGGTCCAACCAGCTGGATCAGTTGACATCATTATGAAGTCGTTTTTAATCATTTAAAGTAGAAAAAAGAATATAGGGAAAAAATGCTGAAAAATCAGTTGAAATTCTGGGAAATTACAGAAATATTTTCTAGCTACATTCACTATTATAATGTCAAAAGTTGGTGAGAAATCTTATACACATTATATATGAAACTTTAAAATTTCAAAAGGGAATTACTTCACTTGCAAGTTGATTATAAAAATAGTCTTATATTCTATTACACTAATAGAAATTAATGAGTACTAATAATACCACACATTCACTAATAGAAATTAATGAGTTTAAATAATACCACACATTTGTGGTTATCATCATAATAATTTTTATCATACCATCATGAATCATTTTGTAAATTTATAAAAGATAGTGATTACTCAAAAAATATTGATTGAATAAAAAATCAAAAAACAATCATAACAATAAAAAACCATAGATCATTCAAGAAACTGTGATTATTCAAAAAGACATTGATTATACAAAAAATTTATTATTCAGTAAAAATATGATTATTAAAAAACTCATTATTCCAAAAAATGAAGAAAATCAACTGGTTTTTTATTTGATTCTTTTAGAACTGCCAGGCGAGCCATTCTTACTAATTAGACCATCCACTCAGTCACATTTTGTTAAGTGGTATGTGCACAAGAAATTTGATGTAAAATACCATAAGAAGTACTAAAATCTTGAACGGTACTTTGCAAAAATCCAAACCATTGTCTGTATGAAAAATTTTAGGGCATAAAGGAAAGTGATTTTTCATTTCCATAAAGAAAATTTTAATAACTTCTATGACATTCTTATGATCTTTTAGCAAATAGACCCACGACATCCAAGAATAATCATCAATAAAAATACTGTAGTACTTGCAAATGGAACTCCTACTAGTAGGACGTCAAATTTCATGGTGAACTAAATGAAATGGACTCTTACTAGTAGACAAGGATTGATGTTTATAGATAGCATGGTGGTGCTTCCCTAGTTGACATGACTTACAAGAAAAATGTTCAAAAATGAACTAGGGAATAACTTGTTGAAGATGTTTAACGGATGGATGGTGAAGTCGACAATGTGATAAACCCTAAACCCTAATTCTATGATTGATGTAGTAGTTTGAAATCCTTAAGGTATATCATCTTGCACAAGTTGGTAGATGTATTACAACCCAAACCAATCCTCTTCTCCGTCCTTTGTCCGGAAAAGTAGTTCAATTATAGCACCAACAACTAAAAGATTGATTAGAAATTTTGGATAAAGGATGGATACCAACAAAGCTAATGTCAAGTAAATGGGATATGTGTATAAAAAGGCCATGATTACCTAACATGCTACAAGAAGCCCTAGAGTCTATGATCTAATCACTAGTTTTGGAAGAAAATAATGTAGAGGTATTTAAAGTGGAAGCATGGGTGGCTATAGTCAAGGATGCCTTGTTCACTCAGCTATGGATAGTCATCATAATCAAACTAGGGGATGGTTATTATTTGGGTAGACGAGGTAGGGAGAAGACACCTCAAAGGATGATGCAAGATGAGTTGGTGGTGGTCTTTCAAACTTATCTTAACACTTGTTGGAATGATGATTGAGTCAACTACAACATTTACATGGATGTTTTTTGTGACCATGAGATTTTCCCTTTGAAGACTTTGATCTAGTAGATCTTGTAGTGGTCACCATAGTAGGCTATAGTCAATATGCGAACAACATGAGCAAAGGTAGAGTGCATTAGTGCAACAATGGATAGTATCAGCTCCTAAAATCTGCCCCATAATCTTACTTGCAACCTCAGGCCATAATCTAGCTAAGAAACTAACAATGCCTAATTCATCTTGATACTGTTTCATCTTGTCTATGTCAGCAACAAGTGGATGGTAGATGTTTAAGTCATCAAATAGAAAATGTAGGTGATTGTAGTATGCTTGTATGGAATGGTCTCCTTGTTTGTGTAAAAACTTGCACATAAAGTTCAAATATTTGGGCAATTTCTTTTCTTGTTTGTACATAGTCTTGGCGTCCCAAATGGACTTAGCAAGCTAGGGCATCATCATAGTACTAGCAATTTCGTCATCCATGTTATTTGAGGAGTCATGTAATCACAACACAATCATCAGACAACCAATTAGCATAGGTAGCATCTTCGGCATCTAGTGACAGTTGAGTGAGATGTAATTTTCTATGTGCTCCAAGTAGAGTCTCAAATGCTTGATACCAGAGAAGATAGTTCTTGTCATCTAGTTTGGTGGAAGTGCTAGTAAACCCTTTCATCCACAAGTCTTGAACAAAACCCATGATTAGATTGGGATGCACTTGGGAGACAATGGCCTCCATTAGGGTCTTCAAAATTTACAATAGACTGACAACTAGTGGAAGGCTATAAAACCACTAATTGCTTACTAAGGAAGGAGAATTGGCCCATGTGGGATGGCTAACCGAAGGAAAGAAGGCCTAGATGAGCCTCTTGTGACTTGAACTAGCCTCGTGAAGGAGCTATGCCATTGACTAAAGGTAGATGGAACCTGATGAGTTGCACAAGCATGGAGGAAGGGAAGGTGGGTGTTTATAATGTGAGATCTACAATGGAATGACATTGATGGGAACTAATTTAGCGACAAGACCCAACAATACCATTCTACAAGCCCACATAAAGGGAAAACTTACAATATAAGGGTAATTTAATCATTACATTTATTCCAAAATCTTGTGTCAAACTAAATGATTCCAAACTGTTAGGAAAAATAGCCCTACATCAAAAACAATGAGTAGAATTGAAACTCTTATATTATTTATGAGTCATTTTTCACTAGCCAATTAATCTTAGTAAAGTAAAATCTACATGATATCAGAATCAGTTCACGTACGTTACATGTAAAACGTTATATAGAATACTCCAATGAGAGACTTACAAACGCAGAAGTATGTTGGGAAAAATAATCTTACATCAAAAATAGTATCGATGTTGATTTAGATTATAACATAGTTAAGAACTCTCCAACTAGTTAATTGGATTTTGTTGGAATATGAGACCTTTTTATTTGATATCAGAGTAGGTTGTACACTTTATCTGTAAGTCATGCGTAAGCTTGGGCCCTGACCAGAAACAATACCAATGTCAGTGAAAGGCTCAGAGCCACACGTGCATGGGAGTGTTGGGACAAATAGTCCTATATCAGAAACAGTATTGATGTCAATCTAGTTTATAACATAGTTGAGAACCCTCTAACTACTTAGGTTTTATTGGAATATGAGACCTTTTCTGCTCAAACATTTCAAGATTAGTACAAATCCACACATTCATGATTTATGTTTTTTTGAATATCTTGAATTGTTTGTAGAATCTTGATTATCCCAATCAACCTAATCCTTATAATCTAATCCAAACCTTAGCTTAGTACAATTAAATGTAAACAGAAAAATGACTTGGAATTTATTGGACACTATTCTGGCATTTTGAACTCTATCTTTTTGTTGCTTTCTTCCAATTATAATCCTTCCCATGCATTCATTTTTGGTGTTTAAATTTCAGGAATACAGTCAATGAAGATCTTCGGTGGTGCTGTACTTTTCTTCTTGATCCCTCAGATCCTTTGTTTGTCGAAGTGGGGGAGGCATTCATCAAGCAACAAATTAGAGGTTGTCTTTTAATTCACAATGGAATTTTCATGTGTGCCATCCTTGGAAAAAATATGACATGGTATCTATATCATCTTTTGTTGTTGTATACTTGTATGTGCTACTATGATATCCTTAATCTGAAATTTCCATAGGGTCTTTTGTCCTTTTACTCAAATATATTAAGATATTTATGATATTTATGTTTGGTGTAAATGTAATTGCTACTCATTTTATTTATCTTATTGAATTTTCGACTTAGCAATTTTTTGCCATTGTTGGCCTTGAAAATCAACCTTATTTGAAGAATGGTATTTGGTGTCAATATTGTATTGAATTTTAATCTAATTGTGATGAAAAAAATGAAGCATATCAAGTATTGGTGGAAATAGTAAAACCATGGAAATGGTCCACTAAGTCAAATATTGACTTTGAAATTTCTGAATAAATGAGATATAAAATACGTTTATTTCAATTCTAGAGTATAGTTCTTAACTTCTAGAGTAGTACTGTTCAAGAATTACATTTGTTTGTTGGAAAAATAACTTTTATAAAGTTTCAATTTTACCTTTGAAGAGTAAATATTTTTTGAAATTTTTTTAATAATATTTAAAGAGTCTATTTTATTAAAAATGTTTTAAAAATACTTAAAAAATATTTATAAAGTTTCAATTTGGTGATTTTATATTTTAAAATATATTTAAATTACTTCCTAACTTTTAATTTAAAATAATACCTAAATTGTAAATAAAATCAAATTATATTTTAAATTATTTCTTGATATATCTTAAACTACAATTTAAATACTTTCCTATGTAGTTAATTATTAATTTGTTAATCAAATAATTACAACTTTACAATTTAGGAAAATTGTACCTAGATTTCTACCTAATATTGGTACTTTTATCAAGTTAAGTTTTTGCATGTAAGTTATTACTAAGTGCACATGTAAGCGCACATGAAGAAAAAAAGTAAAAAAATTGTTGTGTTTGTTATATTTGAAAAAATAATAATAATTTCCCAAGTTGTAGGTCTATTATGTTAATCTCTTTCAAGTTGGATCCTCCAACTTGAGGGAGAGTATGAGAATTAATTAATATTAGGGTATTATGTTGTAAGGTGTGAGTTTAGTCTCACTTTTTTTTTGTATTTTTATCTTTTTTGTGTAGCTTCTATATATTGAAGTTTTATGCTTTATTAGTAATATAACTCTCTCCTATCTATTTCTTTATTTCCACAAAGATGAATTCATGAGGTTGAGGAAGGGGTATTTCTTCTGGGTCCACTGCAGTGTTGAGAAAATTGGTTAATGGGTAAAGATATGTGAATTTGGTGTCCTGTACAAGAGAGAAACCTGAGTCCTATTAACCCCTCTCTTTCTTTTAAATCTGATTACAGTGATTTCTGTTGTTTTATGCAGCAGAATATTACTCAAGTTGATTCTATTCCTTTAGATTACATATCCATAATATAACAAATTTAACTGCCATCATTTTTCATGCTTTGCATGGCTGTAATCTCAACCATATTTTTTCTGTTTTTAGTACTACATACCATTATTAAATCTAGTCGCTTAACAATGGAAAGCTAATGCTTAGGTTGCTTAAAAAGCAGTAAAGTTAATTTACTTGTTATAGTTCTCAGCAATCGTATCTTTTTATAAATATAGACTTATTTCTTGGTTTTGTTTTGTAAAATTGCAGAGTATGGGGATATAACTGATGTATACAACTGGTATGCTGTGTCCATTATAAAATTTCATTTACTTTTGCTTCTAAGTTCCTGTCCTGTTTTTGTTATGGTTATGCTGTATCTTTCAAGGACTATTGTTTCCTTAAAATATATAAAGATTGTTCTTTTCTTTAAACAAATAAGGAAAAAAATGGCCTATTTCTAAATATTAATGAGAATCTGCGAGTGTTGACTATTTTCGCATAGGATACTTGCATCTCAGCTTTGTTAGTTCATGCAATTTTGATCCACATGGCATTAACCCATGTTCAATCTTGCATTCCTCAACTTCGTAAAACCAACAAAAACTATGGTAGGATAGCATTACAAATTTTATAAATTCTGGCAAGAGTAACATAACAAAAAAGGTGAAGCATTCTGTATCAATGGAATCATATTGTAAATGTTCCTGTGCCTTAGCATTTACATTGATGCATGAAGAAAGTGTCATAGCTTACCTAGCAGGTCAACATCCAAATAAATTCTGTAATCTTTTCAAAATTAGTTGATAAAGCAATATGGAGGTCAAACAAATATCTTATAGTTACAAATGGACATGATTTGCTTTGCACCATTGTAGATAATACGAATATCATAAATGTCTAGTAATTGTTGCATTGAGTAGTTTTCAATATCAGTAAATATTCATTTTGTTCAGTAAGGATTAATTTTATTTAATAAAAATAACGCATGAAAGTGGGGCTTTAAGATAAAGTCCCAAAGTAAGGAAAAAAACTTTTCAACAACATCACAAACTACAAACTCACGATGGCTCCAACCAACCTCAACCCAATCAATAATCTGTCGATTCATCCAGCCCATGATTTCATTTCACTACCTATATAATAGAGGTTGTGTATGCTCTCTGGACCCTAGAATGACTTTTGGAATTTCTTTAAATTCAGTGTGTTAGGCATGGGGAAAGTGGAGTATCAGATATCTCTTGGGGCTACCGATGCATGTTATACTTCTGTCTCACTTTCTATTGGATTTTCTTTTTTTAGTGCATTTTTTCCTATAGAATGGTTTTGTGGGTGAAAATGTGTTAGCTTTTCAGGAGATTCAGCATGGGGATCCACTTGCATCTAATAAAATTTTGATTTTTCTAATTTAATCTTTCTCATTGTAACTTCGTATTTTGATTATTTTTATTGTTTGAATCATTCCTTAATAGAATGGGTATCATCCTTACTCTTCCAAAAACATTGAAATGATTGAATGCTTTGGTGCACAGTGATACGTTCAATGAAAATGCTCCACCATCAAATGATCCAGCTTATATCTCAAAACTAGGTGCAGCTGTCTACAAGGCAATGTCCAGTGGTAATAAGGATGCTGTGTGGCTGATGCAGGTATAGGCTCTTTTCTTATATTGTTAAATCGAAATTTACTGGTCAAACTGCTTCAAAGTTTCTTTTTTATCAACCAAACATGAATAGATAAGGACTCTAAATTAGTAGGGATTTGATTCCTAGTGATCTCCGTAAATTGAAATATACTGGAAAAGTTATCATAGCCAATGTCGTTATCTATGATGTTCAGATATAGATATTTAAAGTTTTGGCATTGCTATTAGGTACTAACACAGTTACTTGAATTGTTCAAATTAAAGGACAGTACACTCTATGGATAAGGGTATCTGTACCAATAAAGTGGATGAGTGAAGTGACATGTAGTAATTATAAGATATGTTTTTTATACAATAATTAATAATAATTAGTCCTATGATGGATATCCAAATGTTTGCATGGATATGTATCCAATCCCTTTATGAAATACAGAGCTATGACCCAAATGGCTCGTGAGATGATGTAAATAAGGCTTTTTTTGATGAAGCTTGGGTTTGATGTTGAAACTTGTATGGGCATTCATTGCAGCAACCATGAAATTGTATTCGTTGCAAATAACCATGCTTTCCATGAGAAGATAAATTACATTGAAGTTGATTGTCACTACATCCATGATATGGTGATTCATAGAGTTTGCATGTTAGGTTCTTTAACACACATGATAACTTGGAGATGATTGATATATATATATATATATATCAATCAGAGTCTATGAGCATGGATTTTCAAGCACAACATTGCCATGATCTCCCATAGTTTTAAGAAGTGTGTTGTTGACAACTCTGTATTCATCTAAAAACACTTGTCTGGTCACACTATTTTAGCAATATATGTTAATGATACTCTCCTGACAAGTGATGTTGCACATATTAATGCAATAAAGAAATTTCTTGAGGATATAGGAAAGCTAAGGTATTTCTTGGGCATCAAGTTTGGCTACTCCAAGGGAAAAATGACACTTTCTCAAAGGAAATATTTACTTCGTTTGTTAAAGGAAACATGTCTCTTGGGGTGTAACCTAAAACAAACGTTGATAAAATCCAACCCTTCTTTCTTGGATGCCACTTCTGAGCCATTTGAAAACGTTGGATGATATTATATGTTAATCGGGAAACTTATCTACTTCACTATAACTCAATTAGATATTTTCATTACAAGTCAGTTTATAAAGGAACCTAGAATGGTCCATTGGAATAGAGCTTTGAGAGTCATAGCTGTTATTAAAAACAATCCAAGAAAAGGGCTGATTTGCTCCAACAATAACCACCTAAATGTTGTTACCTATTCAGATTCTAGCTATGCTAGTGACAAAGTAGATAGGAGATCTACCTCTAGGTATTATATCTATGTTGACGGAAATTTTGTGACTTAGAGAAGTAAGAAACAAAATATTGTCTCCAAGCAAATGTGAAGGCTAAATATTGGTTTATGTCACAAACAACTAGTAAATTAGTGTGACTAAAATCTCTTTTAACAGAACTTGGAGTTTGTGTCCTAGTTTTGATGATCATGCATTATGATAATTAAGCTACTTTATATATAGCTAATAGTGACATTTTTGATAAGAGAACATAGCATATTGAAGTTAATTATCATTATGTTCATGAACTCGTGGCAAGAGGAGTTATTAGCACACCTTATATTCAGTCTACCCAAAGGCTTACAGATATCTTCACTAAGGGTTGTAGTGTGGGTTTTTTTAAAGAGTTTTGCTAAGTTTGTTCAATTTATACTTGCCTAGTTGTGGGAGAGTGCTAGAGTTGTAGTACTTAACCCTAAATAGGTATATAGATCCATGAATGTATAGGATCCATGTACATGTGCATATATATCTCTTTCATGTAATGGAATCCCTAATCTCTCATTTTACCCATCTTAACTGTATCAAACACTTCATAGCTTGTCTCTGGCCCTTGATTGCATTGTAATGTGCCTTTTAACTCTCAATGTTTGAGTTCAATTCAATTATGCAATGATTTAAGTTTCACATTTTTTTCTGGTCACTGTATAGTTTGATATTATTCATTTTAGCATAATATACAAAATTATTGATGCTTATGGCAGGGCTGGCTCTTTTCATCAGATTCTTCTTTCTGGAAACCATTACAAATGAAGGTAGCTTTGATAGTTATTGGTACTGTTATTTAGTTGGTTGACATCAGAATTGATGATAAATATAAACTGTTATTTTTTCATTGACTCTGCAGTTTTGGCAGTTTATAGACTGCATTTGTTCAAATACATAATATATGTTTGAGAAAAATGAATGTGCCATATTTTTTCTGAATGTTAACCTTGCATTCATCAAACAAATAAGTTTAATGATCCAATGATATTCTTTGTTTATCTTCAAAAGAAATGCGAATATATTCTAGTATTTTCAAATTTTTTTACAGTTGAGAATTGGTCTGACAAAAATGTTGTTTTATTAAAGGAATTCAACTTCAATTTTGTGCTGCACTTTGTTCTTTTAGAAAAGGAAACATGTTAGACTTAGGTAAAAAAATTTGGTTGAAATATATGAAATGCAAATATACGAATTTTGGTTCTTTTAGAAAAGGAAGTGTCCACCCCAAAAGCCAAAATATATGAATTTCACTATGAAATTTTGGAACGAGCTAAAGCAATAAAAATGAATATCTAAAGCTCATCTAGTGGATTAAGGATTTACTTAGATGTATGGTATTGATTATGTAAAGTTATTCTCTTTGGAGTTTGAAAAAAGTTTTGTTTGTGCATGATAAGGAAAGTCAAAAAAGTTCAAATTTTAAAATAAAATTGAAGCATAAATTTTATTTTTAAAATAAAAGTGCATAAATTAAAATTAAAATATTAATATTAATAAAATACATAAATCAGTTAATTTGAATTTATTAATTTATTATTAGTCATCCCTTCTGGTCACATAGCAGATGTTGGGAAGGGGAGGGGTGGGCCAGGGAGCCGGGGAGGTTGGGATTTTGCTTCATGAAATGGTCTGTAAAAATCCAGACAGAAAAA
This sequence comes from Amphibolis antarctica, assembly GCA_024699675.1. Classification (NCBI taxonomy): domain Eukaryota; kingdom Viridiplantae; phylum Streptophyta; class Magnoliopsida; order Alismatales; family Cymodoceaceae; genus Amphibolis; species Amphibolis antarctica. The sequence goes on from JAMKPZ010000272.1 coordinate 18,781, forward strand.
TCGGAGATGGAGGGAGCTGTTGATAAAGAATTGAGGGTTGATAAAGCTGAAAGAAGACTGAATTGGTGCAACAAAAAAACTCACACTTTTCATGTCATTACATCTATTTAAGGAAAATACGAATTAAAGAATATTAATACCACATTCTTAACCTATGTAAGTTACAAATATAACACAAGTAACTGACACATTACGTAAATAACAGACACAACATAACTGACTCCTAATAGGCAATAAAATTGAGCATTTAGGACTGGATAAACACAACATAAATATTGTGTTTCTAAAGCATCTTAGAACACTCCTTGCTTTAGAAACTACAAACACCTAACTTACTCAATGATTCAAATATGGCTATTGGAAGTGCCTTAGTAAATTTATGTGTGATTTGATCTTCTGATCTGCAATTGGAGAGAGTGATTTCTCCCTTAGAAAGAAGAGCTTGACATTGAAATGTTTTGTTTTACCATGGAACATAGGATTGTGATAAATTGCAATTGCTGGTTGATTGTCAACACAAATTTCAGTCCCATTTCCTTAACTCAAATTCAAGTCAATCAGAATTTTCTTTAGCCAAATACATTGATTTATGGTTGCATTTGCAGCTATGAATTCAGCTTCAAAAGTAGATTGAGCAATAATTTCTTGCTTCTTGGAACATGAAAAACTCCCAGATCCAAAGCTAAAGCAATAACCTGGTGTACTCTTTACATCGTCCAGCCCAATCACTGAGTAACCAATTAGCTTGAAGTTTTTATATCTGACAAGCTTAATTCCGAAATTGATAGAACCCAAATGAAGGAAATAGAAGTTTTTACATTTCAGTAAAATAGAAAATAAAGAAATATAACTCTTTTTTACAAATTTTATGTTGGATTAATAAAATAGAATTTTATTATTTACAAAATTAGCCCCGCAGCCAACATTAGAAAATGTCAGATGATATGGCCCTAATTTAGCAAAATTTTGCTGGTGTTAGTCAACACAACATGCCAACATCAAGATGGCCCTGACATATCTTCAGCATCTAGTATTGCCAGTGTTGACACACTAGCAAAGTTTGTGTCGTCTAACAGGAAAACCAACACGTGTTGTCAACATTTCAGTGACATGTGTTGGTGTTGAAAGTCATATTTCCCATTTCAATTATTGAATTCATTTCAGTTTGAAGGACACCACTAAATGAAAAATAAATGTTTCAACAGACATTGGATATTGATATAATGTTTCAACCTCAATCTTATGCTATTTTGTTGAAATGGGTTCCCTTAGGAGAGACATTGGACTAACATTGCAGTTTCCTCACTTTTTCATCTGTCCTAGTTATTTTTGTTACTCTGCTGAGTTTTTTTAGTGATACCATCCACTGCACTCCAGATTTGCCAAAGATACTTGTGTTATCTAATAAGTTTTGTTGTGCTTTTCTAAGCATATATAAGTGCAGAGTTGACATCACTCTAGGCTTGACAGATTTCTGCTTGCATTTCTGTGTTTTTTTCATCCCTAATGGGCTTATTTCATTTGGATTCTGCACTCTGCAGGCACTTCTGCATTCAGTTCCTTTTGGGAAAATGGTGGTCCTTGATCTTTTTGCCGATGTTAAACCAATATGGAAATCATCATTTCAATTCTATGGTGTTCCTTATATCTGGTAGGTGGTGACCTGTAATATATATTCTGCATTTGTTTCAGATTTCAACTGTAACTTGTTTTTATCATCACATCTACTTGATAAATGGCATTTTAATATTTAATTGGCCTCTTTTTCTGTCAGATGTTTTTATTAATGCTCCATTGTTGTCTTTCTCCATTGATTACTATTCCAATATCAGGTGCATGTTGCATAATTTTGGTGGAAATATTGAAATGTATGGTGTACTAGATGAAGTTTCAAGTGGTTCCATTGATGCCCGTATCAGTATGAACTCTGCAATGGTATTATCTATCCTTTTTAAACCGTACTTAATTTTGTTGGGCTTAAAGAAAAATGACCTTCTATCAAAGGGCAGAGACACTTCTCTGCCTTCAGGGTACATGGGGAGTAGGAAGCTCCCTTATTCCACTGCATAACTTCCCTAGCATTACTAGATTCCCAAGAAAAATAACCAACTACTACTAGCAGTGGTTGCCATGCAGTGTACATAACAATCTGAATTATTCCCATATTTAATTCTAAAAAGTTGTTCTAGATGGAAAAAGGAGGGAGGTGGAAAACATTCAGGCACGTTGGAAACTATTAACACTACTCTTTTGTCCATCTTAATTCCACCACCAACTTTCTTTATCTTGTGGAGCTACCTTACAAGACTCCTCAAAAATCTTCATAGCAATCTTTTTAATACAAGTAGTAATTCATTTCGACTTTATTTACCTCACCATCTAGCTTTTATATTCTTTCTTTTAATAAGTTATTTCTAAATATCATTTTCTTTTTACTTTTTAGATTGCACCACCTCTTGGGTTCTTTCTTATTTGACTAGCATTTGAACCACTTCTAAATATAACTAAATGCTCCTCTCCCTTTATAAAATAAGTGTTAGCTACGAAATGGTTGCAAGCTATAGTAAATTCTAAAATTGATTTTCCCTCTTCATTTCTATCATCAAAACCAAATCTTTTATGATTTCTTTCATATCCTATATTATGCTCTCCTACATTATCATTTAGATCTCTAATAAAGAACTTTTCACTAGTAGGTAAACCATGAACCAAACTGTTCAAATTTTTCCAAAATTTTTATTAAATAGTTTCACGTAAATCTATTTGTGGAGTATATGCACTAATTATATTTTAACTATTTCATTTCCTATTGCTGGATTAATCATTATAATTCTATATGCTATTATTATTACCTCAACAACTTCAATTAAACTAGATTTTTCTCCCACATATTTAATTTCTTACAAGCATAATAGTTAGTTTTCTTTCTTCTCATTATATCCAAATTCCATACTCTTACTAGTCGAGGTTCCTATATTCCAAGATGTGAGCCCCATTTTGATGTTTTAGATTAACTTCTTTACCCACACCTATTCATTAAAGTATGAGAACCTTGACTTATTTTCATTTGCATTCAGACATCAATGTAGATCCTATACCTTAAGAATGTTACACCTAGGGTGTACAATGCTTTTCTTTTGTTTTCTTTTCATTGCATTCAAGGTTTGATGCATTGTGTTGCTAAGAGGGTTATGCCCTAATGAATTATCTTTAGGATTCTTGTTGAAGAGGGATCAATAAATTTTTATAGCTAGGTATCTATCTAATGCTAACCCTCTTCTTTTATCTAGGCTTAGGACTGAAATATGAAGGGATGAACCTCCACATGTGGAGTTCAATCCTCAATATACTTATTTTACCAAAACAGAATGGACATGCCACATGCCATGTTGAATATGTGTTTGAGCCAAAATCTAAGTTGAATCTGTATCTCACATGTCTGAAGTAGTTGCATGGGTTGTTTTGAAGAAGTTATATTTTCTAGAATTATAAACTCTTTTCAATGTGTAAAATAGATTCGCTCTTGTACCATCAATGTGCCTATGTGTGAAGACTCATCAGTCATCATCTATTTATCTTATTTTGATCTTGATCTTACTAGATTTCTCTCCAAAGAGGGAATGGTCTCCATTCCAAAATTGTCTCTTTTTGTTTCATTTGGTGTACAGGTTGGTGTTGGAATGTGTATGGAAGGAATTGAGCAAAATCCTGTTGTCTATGAGCTAATGTCTGAGATGGCATTTCGTAGTAGAAAAGTTAGTGTTAAGGTAATATGCTCTGAGTTGAATGCAAAGTGACAATCCAATATTCGCTTTGTTTGCATCATATATTGACCATGCTGCATGTTCATTTATGTAACCGATTTTCTATTGAAAAGTTACCAATTAGTGGCACAAAAAATAGTTGGTTGCCTTGCTCCCACTTCTCAATCATTTATTAGTTCATGTTTGATGTACTCTTTGCTATTTATTACAATATAGGCTCATCGTGCAATCAAGCACTAAGAAGACTTGATTTGAATTTGTTGTTGGACCACTGGAATAAAATTCTTTTAGGCAACAAACTATTTCATTTATGATCTAATATTTATTAGGACAAGAAGAAAGCTGCCATAATTAAGAGTTAAATATTAGTATGGTGATGAACTTTTTTTGCATTTCACAAGGTTTCATGACATGGCAAAGAACATACGCAATGAATGAGGTTCCTAGCAGCACAGAGTGTGGAGAGTTCAATTTTATGCTACTTTTCATCTATAATTGGAACGAATGTTTTCTAGAATTTCTTCTAGTGGCCTCTAGGTCACAATGGAACAACATATATTGCTATTACTTTTAAATAATGTTTTTGTTATGTATCTCCTTGTTTAATTTGTTTATACATTAAGTCAGTTACAAGCTGTACTTGAGCTTGAGGGAGGGTGTTAGAAAAAATAATGTATTAGAGTTTTTAGGTTTGTGTAGGTTTAGTTTCACATTGTTAAGTGTATTTTATTATCTTTGTTTAGCTTCTATATATAGAGGTTTTATTTGATTATGAGTTGAAAATGGTGGAAGATGAGTTGTTCTTGTATTACTAACAAGAATTACATCTCCTTATATAAAGGTTACAAAACTCATGACAAATAATTCTAACCAATGTGAGATTAAACTCACTTACATTAGAAACCCTAAGACATAAATTTTAACACTCCCCCTCAAGTTGAAGCATCCAACTTGCAATGGACTCATACATAATAAGATAAATAAAAGAGTTACATGATAGACAAAAATTTAAATAGTAGTAATATTGTGTAAGTAAAATACTTAAAAACTTACACATATACTTCTACAATACAAATTTTATCAATCATCTAATAAAAGAGATTTGATGTAAATTGTTAATAAGAAGTGTTCCACAAACCCTAAAGTAGTGTAGATTTTAAAAATGAGGTATTCTACAAACCTCAAAGTAGTATGGATTTTTAAATGTAAAGTATCCATAAATCCCATGAGAGAAAATATTGGATGATAGATAGCATTATATTAAACTTTTTTCTACCTTTTTTTCTCCTTTTCATAAATTTTCTTTTTACTTCCACCATTTTATAATATTTTTCTCTTTTCTATTTTCTCTCTCTCCTTTTTTTGTATTTTTTTTTCTTCCTCCCCCTTTCTTCTCCTTTTCTTTTCTTCTCTATAGCTCTCCTTTTCTCTTCTTCTTCCTCCTCCCCCCCCTTCCCTATTTACAACGGTTGCAAACGACAATGACGACGATTGAACAAGCATCAACAACAATAGTGGAGAGCATTCGAACAGGTGTCGATAGAGACGAGTGAGCTTGACGATTGCAGTGGAACCCAACTCAGGCGGTTCCTAGACTCGACTCGATGACAATAATTGGGCCAACGAGATTAGAGAGGCATCACTCAGGTGAAAGAGAGAGAAAAACTATAGGAGAGAGAACCATGAGAGAGAAAGAGAGAGAGATGGGTTGAGATCAACTCTTGAGGGTAGACGATGGCCAACACTCGATGATTAGGGCACCCAATCTTAGCAAGAGTGACAACGGTTGCTAAAAAGGGAGAGAGAGCTTGGAGAGAGTGGGGTGGGAGGGAGGAGGGTGGCAAATACATTCTCTCCTCACACCTAAGGATTTCTTTTTTCTAAATAGGACTCTCAAAACCTAAGCTTTAATACCAAGTTGAAAATGGTGGAAGATAAATTGTTGTTCTTGTATTACTAACAATGATTACACCTCTTTATATAGAGGTTACAAGACTCATGACAAATAACTCTAACCAATGTAGGACTAAACTCACTTACATTAGAAACTCTAATACATAAACTCTAACATTATGAATGTAATACAACTTCCACCTTATTTCTTGTGTTCTAATAAAATTCATTCAGCTTTTCAAATTGTGTTGCTTTTATTGAATTTTGTATAGAACAAATTAGTTTTTTTAAATCTTAAAATTACAGGAATGGTTGAAGGATTATGCCACACGTCGTTATGGCCAATCTTTGGACACGATTGAGACAGCCTGGCAAATTCTTTACCATACAATCTATAACTGCACTGATGGGATTGAAGTATGTTGAATGAATCATCTTTATTTTCTTTGAACTTATTTTTTTCCATTTCAGCAAAGAAAAATGATCATGCTATTTGGACAATTTACTTTTTGTGTCAAAAATTTTATCACATTTTTTCTAGCAAAATTTGGCTTCTTCCATGGAAATTGGTTTCCTAACTGAAACTTCGGCTTAAATAAAATTTTGACAAACTCTTATATGGTGGAAATATGAAAGTCCTGTTGTATCAATAATTGGATACTAAAAGCATGAATATCACTATTTACAAAAGGTTCACTGAATGACTCATCTACCTTAAACAAATTATGATTTCTTCAAGAAAGGATGTTACATTTATGATTTTTCAATACTCATGTTTTCCACTTTTCTAGTTAATATATATCTCCAAGTTGATACACGAACAGATTAGATTGATTATGATGATAACAAATGTACAATATATACAAAGACTTAAATGAGTAAATGGATCCAAGGTATTTTGGGTCTATCTATCCAATACTCTCCCCATCAAGCTGGAAGATACATATCAAACATTCTTAACTTGTTACAAAAAAGATTAAATACTCCCGCACTAAGACTTCTAATGAATATATCTACAATTTGGTCAGAAGACCGAGTGTAAGGAGTACAAATAAACCTTCATTTAATGAGTTCATAAACATAGTGACAATCAATCTCGATGTGTTTTGTTCTTTTATGAAAAATATCGTCGTTATCAATGTAAATAGCTACATGATTGTTGTAACGCATGACTATGGGAGTAGGAACCTAAACACCCAATTCAATAATGAGTGATTTGAGTCATATTAGTTCACTAGTAGTTTGTGACATAGCTCTATACTTTACTTCTGCACTAAACTTTGACAAATGCCATACACCCGAAAACTTTAGGTGGAAGAGGAAACAATTCTTGATGAGGAGAGAAAAAAAGAGAATCTAGGGGCCACGTGACAATAAGAACATGGGATGCCACCAACAACAAGGAAGGTGGATGGGTGATTAAGGTTTAACCTATGCTCTAATACCAAGTGGAAAGAACTGATTATTAGATTGATTACAATGATAACAAATGTTCAATAAATACAAAGGCTTAAATGGGTAAATGGATCCAAGGTATGTTAAGTCTATCTATCCAACAAATACATAAGAGTTGTATATGACATCATTTTGATTTTATGGAAGGAAAGTGGAAGGTTTTATTCATTTATCAATAGAGTACAGTGCATGGTATTCAGTATAAATTTCATATTGAATATTGATCCTAAGGTAAAAGGTAATGCATTGAGTATCAATGGAAATTTTTGTGGAGATGGTACTAAAGTATGGAAACGTTGAATTTCAATTGAGAAACCTTCAATTTCAACTTAGAATGTCAGGATAACACAAAAAAAATTATAATATACAATTAATTTTTTCTTGTGTAAAATTACTTGTCACATACAATTAAATTTAATATTCACATCCATGAAATAAACCTCGAAATTAAACAAAAATTGTTGCAAAATAATTTATAATGTACTTTTGAGAGTTTTTTTTTAATAATACGTCCCATAATATTATTCATCAGATCAGGCCACCTGCAAACATGAAAAGGATTACAACAAGTATAAGGGGTACCGGACCTAACCCCATTAAAAGTGAGAAAAGCCCAATAGGCCCAAAAATAAAGGTCAAGATAAGAAAAAACAAAGAGAGGGTCCAAAGGGCCTAAAAGAAAATAGCAAGTTGTGTAGAAAGGCAGTCTAGTCCAGGTAACAAAAAAAGACGAAAACAAAAAAATTTTAAGCCACTTAAGATCCCACGTCATCCATCTAGTCAGCTGCCACATCAGCTTCCACCATGTCAGCAGCCACTTTTGAGAGTTAATTTGTGTTGTGTATGTAGTGTTAATCACACATTGCCTGATTTGTAGTTGTCTCTCTATATAGCTTTTATATATTGAAACATTGTCTTTGCTAATATTATTTCATATCCACCTATTTCTTTTGTTTTTAAATGGTGGCAAAATACAGGAGACAATCCTAGGGATTTCATCTGCCACCACCTTATCTCCCTCTCACACCACCACCGGCAGCCCTTCCAGAGTCTCCCACCAGCCTTCACAGCCCTGCAGGTTCCTTTGCCTCCATCTACAGACCTTACAGGGTTTTCAGCCACCAGCAACAAGCCATCAACTGAGGCAACAGGGGTTTTTCCCTTTCATCCAATGTCATTCTCCTCTAACAGGTCTTCCAGGTCTGGTCTGCAGCCCTTTCTATGGCTGTTTTGAAATATGCAGCTTCCCTAGAGCCAACTGCCATATCTACTGCCACTAGAAGCCTAGACCAGTGATCTCTATCGTTACTCTGCCCATAAAATAGGCTGGTACTACTTTCTCCAACCTTTCTGCAGGCGGATCCTATTTGTCCACATGTTTTACCGCCTTTGGATCATCATTAATGTTCTTGATACCTTTGTTCTTGAGATGAATGTGCCTGATTATTTCCAGTCAAATGCATTTCTTATAGCTTCTTTTGTTAATAGAATGTTGTCCTCACCTATTAGGTTCTGGGTGAGGAGATACCACTACTGATGTCACGTTCTTTGAATCACAATGATTTGTTTTGATAATGTTGGTGTATACTGTCGTCCTCACCTATAATGTATCTACTGATGATTCTTTGTATACCACTATATCTGCCTTTCCATGCCCTTTACCTTTTTATATCTTTCAAGTTACTTCCTGAACCTACCAAGAGGTATTTCTAGTACCTCAATGGAAGACAATTATAGTGAGAAAATGCAGTCAATGGTGTCACATGGTATGTGCGATATGATTCTCAACCTATAGGAACTAATATAGTGACTTGAAAATGAGTGTTTGCAATTGAGTATAAACCAAATAGTTGCTCGACTAAATTTCATGTGTAAGTTCTCTGTTATTATAAATCAGTCATGGTTACTTAGTTGGACACGAAAAATACTTTTTTATATGGTGATCTGGCAAAAAAAATCTTTTTAAAGCAAGCCCTGAATTTGCTACTTAGAGGATTGTGTTTGCCTTCTCCAAAAAGCTTTCTATAGTCTTAGACATAGTTGGTGTGTTTAGTTCGAGAAATTCAATGACATTATTCCTACTAGTGGTTTTCAACATTACAGTTTTGACAGTGTTTTACAAAAAGATAGACTGTATGGTGATGGGATCTAATCAAAGGAAAGTTGGGATTCGAAACTAGGGAAGAAGGTAGAAGATAAGGAGAATCAAGCATAACACTAAGTTTTACGTGGTTCTGCCAAAGCTTACGTCCACAGGCGTCTTCTAGTGGTTTTCACTACTTTTCTCACGCACAGTTACAAGATTACAGCACTTTATTTATAGTGCATCATTAAGACACAAATCACCTCAAAGTCTATTAAGCCTAATAGGCCCAATAAGAATACATACACTTGTGAAGACTTAAACAGTCTTCACACCAGAGTAACCCTAACATATGGTACCTGCAATACATGTGGATATCTCATTTACTGACAATGATATTATTAGTATCCAAAAGAGCAAAAACTATTTACAAACTCATTTTATTGCAAAGGTTATATAGGTCAATTCAAGTATTTTTTAGGTATTGGATTTGCATATGTAAAGGTTAGAATAGTGTTATGCAAGAGAAAGTACACATTCTGTGCGATGGGACTCCTACCCTTTGCAAACAAGTTTATAAAGTGGGTGATGCTTTTTGCTTGGCAAGTAATTTTTCGTTTTTTAGTCTGGGCCGGTTTTTGGTTGGGGTCTCTTTACATTTAAATATTTTGAAACTTTCTAGTGGGCTTTGGGCTCATTCATGTTTACAGTTTATAATGTCCTACAATGGTTTTCCTTTTTCATGGGGTTTAAGCCTAGTCCCCCACATCATTGTAATCAAGCACTTTTTTGCAGGCTACTTCGGTCTAATGAATAAAATAATGGGGATTTTAGAGTAAAAAAAAGAAGGAGAGAGAGAGAAAGTACACATTGGATCTCTTACAGCAGACAAGCCTTCTAAGGTTTAAATCAGAGAATGCTCCAGTTGACTAGTCTTGATTTTTGAGACAGTTCTTCACCTCCCTTGACAGGAAACCTTGTGAGTGCTAGGTTATGTCAAGCAGGCTCTTAGTAAAAGACCAATATGTAAGAAAAATGGCCATTTACACATTAAGGCATACTTAGATTATCAATATATGGTATGGATTGTCTGTGAGATGATGTAGCTTGCTTCACTTTTGGCAAGGCTTGATTTTCTTATTAATGTGCCTCTGCTCATACATTGTAATAATCAAGTTATCTTCATTTTATGAATGCATTGATAATCCAACATTTTATGCTCACAGGGATGAATTGTTATATTCAGGATGTTGTGATGGAGGTTATCTCTACACCATACACTCAAATTGTTAATCAGTTTGTAGATATTTTCACTAACTGCATGTTAGGTTTCAACATGCAATTTCTGTGTGTGTGCGGTAATTTCCTTAGATAATTCTTTCAGATTAATAAAAGTATTTCAACTTAACCTTTTTTTTAATATTTTGGACAGGATCACAATAGAGATTTCATAGTTTATTTCCCAGATTCCAATCCATCAAGAATTTCGTATGCAGTACTGAAGCAAAAGATCTTTACCATGACGACCATGCCTAGAGTATCCTTTAGAGAAAGCAACTCTGATATTCCAAGTCCACATTTATGGTACTCAACTAAGGATGTGATCGGTGCCCTTAAGTTATTTATTGATGCTGGAGATAAACTTACGGGAAGTCTTACTTATAGGTAAAGGACTAATCTACTTGCGTGAATGCTGATTTAAATTTTCAAACCTGGTGGACATTACTGAATAATTATATAGTCTTGCCAATCCTGCAGGTAGAGTTAAATTGATGTTATCTTCTTAGACTATGTCAAAATCTTTTCTTGCCCACTGAAAATAAGAAATGCAGTATTTAGACTTTTGATTACTTTTTGGGTTCAATCAGTGCTTATTTCTTTATTTCTAAATTCTGCTACTTTATTATTTATCAGATATGACTTGGTGGATCTCACAAGACAAGTACTTGCAAAGTTATCTAACCAAGTTTTCTTGGAAGTAATCAATGCGTACCAAGATAGCAACATTGAAACTCTTACTCTTTATAGCAGCAAATTTATAGAATTGATCGAGGATCTTGACACGCTCCTTGCTTCTGATGATAATTTCCTTTTGGGGACCTGGTTAGAAGGTTCTAAAAAACTTGCTTCAACAAAAAAGGAAAGGTCTCAGGTGATTCAGAATTTCATTTATTCGATTGTTTAATGACTAGGCGAGAAATATAGAAACTAAAGATGGTTGTCTTCCTTCGCAAGTATGAATGGAATGCAAGGACACAGGTGACAATGTGGTTTGATAACACGGAGACTAATCAGAGTCTACTACATGACTATGGTAAAAAAATTTCTGAAATTGATACTTTGGTTTATCCTTTCTGATTATCAAATGTATCTATATTTGACCAGCAAACAAGTACTGGAGTGGCCTGCTCAAGAGCTACTATCTACCAAGGGCTTTGACCTATTTCAAGTACATGCAAAGCAGCTTGAAGCAAAACAAGCCTTTCGATTTGGATGGTTGGAGAAGAGAGTGGATTGCTTACTCTAATGAATGGCAAGCTGGTAAAGAGCTTTATCCTGTGAATTATGAAGGTGATGCCCTTATAATTTCCAAAGAATTGGTTAGAAAGTATTTCGGCTGATGTTTGAGTGCTTCAACTTTAGCCATCATTTATTCTCGGAAACAAATGATGATGTGGCACTGATGTTTTGTACGAGCTTACTTTAATAATTAGCTGTTTAACAGGTACTTACCTTGCCTTTCCTAGACCTTCATCTTTTAGTACCTGACAACATAATTTATATTTTATGTGAACAACCTTGCAAGGATATATGAAATGGTAGCTTCGGAACATTCCTTCTATGGTATATGATTCATGTTATCATCCGATGTGGTGGGGCCAAGTAATATACTGTTTTAGGATAACAATTTTCAGATAATTCATCTACGTGAGTAAGGTTTTGAATCCAAAATCATGAGTTTTGAAGGACACCTTTCAACCAATTAGGATGTCTCTTTAGGGACCTTAATGATGGTAGTTGTCTTTGATGTCGTAACTTAAAGCAGTTTAATGGACTAAAGATGTGCTTTGAAATGCTCATTGAAAAAGCGTTCTTTTTAGAAAATGCCACTTGTCAAATAAGAGATCTCAGAAAAACTTGTTAAATAAGGTATGAAAGATTCGTTGAACACAACGGTCAAGTATTTACCGGCTTCCTACGGGTAGATGCATGTTTGAAAACACTTGCTGAAATGCATTTCTCTTATAATCCGAAAAAGTGTTGGTGTTCATTGCAAACTTCATGATTTAATTTGACTATATATAAGTAGTGCTAGTAAAAACAACCAATTTTAAAATACGATGACATGAATTGTATTTATAAATGCTTTTTACACCGTAAGCATTCATTTCCATCGTATTCAAATAGAATTTATTTTAAAATACGATAACGTGAAAAATGTCTGTTACAAATTTGCAAAAGAAGTGTTAAACATTCAGTGAAGATTTGGTCACCCTCCGAATTTTTTCTTCTATGCCATAAAAAAATTATCAATTTATCCATATGTCATTGAAAGAGTCTTTCTTGAAGATATACAGGCCAGTAACATGTATTACCATGCAAGTGAAATATTAATTTTACAGTGACATAATCATTTTGTCCTCTATTGTAATTTATCATTTCTTTTGGACTTCCTTCATATTTTCCCTTCGCCGTTACGTCGTAAAACCGTCTTTTACTTGAAATGTACTTGCCTTCCCACTCGTGCCCTAGCTGCCTCCGCTCTTCTCTGCCATCTTCTTTTCGTCGTTGAGCATTCTCCGGCGAGCGCTTCTGCAGCTCGCGCATTTGAAAGTCAAGAACAAGTAAATTCCTTGCACGAGATTACTCTTTTTTAAACTTGCGTATTATCGCCTTAGGCGATGTTTGAAAATTTTTTATACTAGCTTTTATTTCAATATACATTTTCAAATACAATCCAAATATGCATTCAATATACATAAAAGAGTACATAAAGACTTCAATTTACTGTGTATTCAACAAGTCATCTTTAGATTATTCAATATATAAGCTACATTTTTAAACAAGCATTTATTCAAAAACATTTTCAAAAATAGTCTAAGATGGATGGATGAATTGAACTTAATCACTGGAGGAGTGTTAGAGTTTAGGATTTGAAATTTAAAGTTTAAGGTTTAGGGAAGCATTTGCAGTTAAGGAACATATGCTAAGAAATTGTTCTACAGGTTTGGAACAAAATCAATTGAGAAAGCACATACACCTGTACACAAGAGCTTCATAGTAGAAGATTCATTCAAACAAAAATGAAGGACAAATAGAGTTAGTATGATGGACTACTCAACTAAACTAGGCAGTCCCCTCTCTCTCTCTCCCTTGTGGTAACTGTTAGGATTTAGGAATGCATTATGTATGCCATCTAGCTCAAAGTAAATAACCAATTGGTAAGTCTTCAAAACCAGTCAGTCTTCTGTCTTTTCCGGGAGAGAGAGGAGGAGAAAACCGAAGACCAAGTTCACCTTCTTTCAAATTTCAATGCACATGTATAAATGAGGACCACAATTAACCAGCCTGGAGGAGGACGCAAGTGGGAGGAAGGACCTAGGGCTTTCAGAAGGGATGGGAACGGTGGTATGGGAGAGAGAGAGAGAGGCAGTACATGTGGTGACTGTCTCCCTCGGCCAGAGATCATTGGTGCTGTGGTTGATTACTGTACTATAATCACCCTTTTAACTTATGTGAGGGTGCAGTGATATGATAAATGAAATGCCCTGTTCATGCTTGTTTTATATTCATACAGGTGGACGTATAAGACATGTCATGTGAGGAGGTCTGCAGTCCAGACAACACACTCAGCCACATGATTAATGACTGCCATATATGTATATTGATGGCGTAGGTAATATATATATGCACGATCAATTGATCTTGAACACACACAATCTGCTAGCTAGGTACCCAAATTCTCGAAGAAGCAAGACGGACTACTCTATTATTAATGTTTTGGAAGTTAGAAAATTGCATTGGAATCAGAATCACTCGAAGCTTTTGTTTATCTTTATCCAAATGTTAACCTAAGAATATATATATACATAGCTAGCAACGTGTGTTGTGCTTGATTTTTTACTCTACTCTGGGAAAGAGAGATCCAAGAAATTTCTTCACTGCATACAAGTTAATTGATGGTACTTTTTGCTAATTAATTCCAAAGCAAATTAAATAGCTCCAAACTCGTTCCATTGTTGATTAAAGAAATGAAAATAAAAAATCCTCTAAATTAATGTTAGTACCATCAACATAGGGCTTATTTTTTTGTCTAATTTTCGGAATTCAAATACTGTATAGTATTGGAGCTATAAAAAAAGTAAATAAACAAATTTTAGCTATACAATAGGAAAAGTTAGAAACCACACCGAATACTCTCTCACATTTGAAGTTTTTTACCGTACATGACATACTTCTTATAAGAAAGCACCTTATAATGATCATTGTTGCGCACCCACACGCAGAAGGCACATTACCAAATGCTGCAGTTTCCAACCGCGTCCATAAGTAACTCTTCAAAAGTCCTTTTTTAAAGTCACCGTGCATTGAACTCATCATCTTGACCGTCCATTAAAACCATCGCGCTTTCATCAAACCTTCTTTCTACCCCAAAAAAAGGAAAAAGAAAAAGTAGATCTCAAACGTGGCGAGTGCCTGAAATCTATTTTATTTTGGTTGGATCTCTTTTGACAATGGGCAGAATTTGGTCTAAAATCTCAGCTTTCCCACTATTCAATAGTAGGCATTTATACATTTTTTGATGCCCTCAATTACAAGTCAGCATTAACTGCCGACCCGACACCTCACCACGTCAACACAGGTAGTTGACCTATAACTCAACCGTCACAGCCAACCCAATTACCGGTCCGTCCGTCACTCACTCTTGCCGCAGCCCATAAAAGGAAAGTAGACATTTAATTGCTAAATCTAAAAATTAATTGATCGATAATAAATAAAATAAAATAAAATTTTTATCACATCATCTGTGATGTAAGACTTTTTTGTTTTTCTTGTTTTTGCAATATTCACAACCGACTCACCTTCGTACATGGTTCGTATCCCCGGCCCACTAAACAACTCGCAGGGTCCGGCCGCCGTGGGTCCATGGCCCCAGAACACGTCACACATCGAGCACACATGTTCTTGAACGCTGTGTTGGAGTTACGCTTCGGATCCGATGACATCGAGAAAAGTACGAAAAGATCCGTCACCCTTTTTGATTCCGTGCTTATCCACGCGTGCCGCCAAGACATATGGGGATCCATCGTCTCATCCAAGCTGCTGGTGCTGGTCGGCAACCAAATTTTTTACTCCCAGATATCTATCACATGCCTCCCCTCCTTTTCTTGGTAACGTCAAACCTTAATGATACGTAAAAATTTCAAACGCGAGGTTAGGATTGATCCAGGTAACTACAATAATTAACTTAGTTGATCGAAATTAACGACGCATGGTTTTCTTTAAAGGGTTGTTGAAGGAAGCTGCCGGTGTATGTCTATATAGCAGATTTAATTGGTAGTTGTAATTAATTAAGTACTCATCTAATGGTATAGGATATCAAATGATTACTTATGAGATTAATTAAGTACCTATGATTAAGTTGTTACTTTGCCAGTATTTTACCTGTAACGGACGTGATCTTAACTTTTATGTCATAAAAAGATCTATTTCATTAAAATCAGTTAACTAAGAAGAAACAAATCAAGTCTTTTAAAATCTTAGGTTTACCTCACCTCTCTTTCGATGTGTGATTATTTTATCCAACAATTATAACACAAAAAGGTTAGTTGAATGGATCGTTAATCAAGGTTGATTAAATTATAATTAATCGATGTTATTAGGTAGTGTGTATATATATAGGACATGACATGGTTGGTGTCGTTGATTTTTTTTACTGGAATTAATGGAAAAAGGAACTAAAATGGCGTGATTTAATTGACTAATGACGACGGTACTCACGTAGAAAATGAGTAATATAAGAAAGAAAATTGAAAAGAAGGGAAGGGAAGCAAAGGCATTTGGTGGGCTGGATGGAGTCTAGTTCGTGTTCGAGGGCCGTGCCATGCTCGCCTTGCAATGCGCAATCGCCCCCTGGATCGCGCTCTGCAGCTCCTCCATCGAAGTCGCCGACGCAGAGTGGTGATGCGACGAAACCGCATGTGGTCGTGGTGGCGGGACGGCGAGGCTCACGTCGCTCGCCCCTTTCGAAGCGAGCAGCGGGCCGGAGTGGCACGGCGAGGACGGGCAACTCGCGGCCATCGAGCAACGTTTCTTCCTTGGATACCTGAGATTCCCGGAGAAAGAATGAGAGTAGATGTCTCTGCTACCCTCCTGACTTGCCATCTCTCCAATCTCCTCCTTCGTTGGTTGTGGCGAAGACCGGGGTCGCCCTCGCCGGACCGAGAAAGAGAAGGTCCTCTTCTGCTGCTTCTGAACGTGTTGGTGGTGGTTGGCGTTGGAACTTTGTTGCCGGGCTGAGAGCTTTTCGTACAGGGGCTTCACTTTCTTGACGTACTTCTTGATCACCTCCTTGGCGGTGGAGGAGCCCTTCCTCCTCTTCGTCGACCCTAGTGGCACGAAGTAACACGACGGCGAGGCAGTTGAGGAATCCGGGAAGCGCACGCCGGCGACTCCGCTGTTTCCGACGTGATCGTGGTGCTGCTGTTCTTTCTTGTTACGGCTGAAGACGGAAGAGAATTTGGTGGCGAGCGTGGTGAGGTACTTGGAACGGAGGAGATTGTGGTGGTTCTGATGACGATGGACCTGCCATTGAAAACCATGATCTTGTTTTGCTTTCACCTCAAATCCCAAACTAATACCATGACGAGGTACTGCAAGCTTTTTCTTTTTTGTTTTCTTAATTTCCCAACCTTTCTGGCGCCGTCCTCGGCAACGGAGCTAGGACGTGAGGAATCGCACTCGGCTGCCGCAGCGGCAGCGAGAAGAAGGAGCTGGTCACCGGAGAAGGAGGCGGCGGAGTCATTCGAGCTACCGTTGGAGTCGCGGGAGTTGGTGGTGGTCGTGTCGGAGGAGGAGGTGCCCGACGAGGAGGCGAGGATCAAGGTCCTGACCATGGACAGACGTGGGGAGAGTTGGAGTGGCAGGAGCTGGCCCTTGTAGAAGAGATCATCGGCTGGACAGAGCTGTGTGGAGGGCTTCCTCGATGCCGGGGAAAGGGTGATGGCGAACTCGAAGTCGGAGGAAGATGAAGAGGAGGAGGAGGAGGAGTAGGAGGAGATGGCGGTGGTGGTGGAACCGCCAGCTTCGGTGACGTCGGCGCCCGGCGGAGGCTTCTTGGCCATCACCCCATGCTGGTGGGTGGTGGCTTGGGGAGGAGCAAATTTGGTGGCCGGTGGCTGGTGGCTGGTGGCTGGTGGCCTGCCACTGCCAGCGTTTTATATGAGATCATCTGCTCTGGTAAGGTGGCTGGTCACTGGTGGTGGCTCCTCTTCTCCTCACATGGGACCCTGTTCCCTCTATAAATTCTAATCATGTGCCATGTGATCAAAGATCGTATTAAGTACGTCTTTCAAAAAATTAACTCACATTTTTAATAAATTATTACTTTAATATTAGTGAATTTTTAAATTCGAAATTATAAAGTTTTAGTAAACCTTTTTTTTAATCCCTCAGATATTACTTACATGTACGACGAATTGACGATATCAACAATAAAATACTTGAACTCAGCAAAAGTTGTATTTTCACGGCAGCCTAAAACGTTTTCTCAAAAAAAAATACCGTGAAAACGTAATTATAATAATCGTTCACAGCTGTTAGGTACACACATTTTAGCAAAACAGAAATGTTAACGTTACAGAAAAAATCGGTAAATTGATTTAAGTTCGACTCTATTTTTAAAAAAAAAAACAAACAAACAAACATTGCCCCAATATTAAAAAGCCTCTTTTGATAAGTTGGCTTAAATTACGGAGAGGAAGCATAAACCTTTTTTTTTTTTTTGGAGGGATCTGTGATCGCGACAGGCATTTTAAATGTGATATGGTAATGAAATGTTTTAACTTTAAATTCTGTTGTGTAGTTTTGAGAATTCAATTTTGTTATTAAATGAAATTAAACTTTAAGATAAATTGCAAGATAAAATTTTATATACAAAAATTTATATAAAATTAAAATTAAAATTAAAATATCGTTACCAAACACCCACATAATTTAGGAAACGAAACACGCTTACGCTCCATGTGCCGAGGCATGCTAACCGACGTTTTCTAATCGTTTTCCTTACGGTGGGCCGGACTCCACATGGCCCGGTCAGTTTGATACGCTGCTCGATACGCTGGTTCCGCCGAACAACGATCAAAATATTCATGGCGTCCTCTTCTGTACACGAGTTTTGATTTCCCCAAGTGAAGGGACTCAATGCTGCAGTAGCATCCACCACACCCGCGGAAAATGTAATCGATTATAATAATCCCATTTAGAGTTTTCCTTAAAATTTGAACATTATTAACAGAAAAAAAAAAAAATTAAAAAAAAGCACCGGAAATTTTTTATTTTTGTGTAAAATTTCAACCATCTTTATGGTAAGGTGTTGAGTTAATGAACAAATAATAGTACAATATTGATCACTGATATCTAATTGTATATTATTAAAATTTAAATAAACATAACTTTAATTTTAATTAATAATAATTTCAATTAATTTTAACTACAATATAAGATAAAGAAGTAGAAGAGCACAAGGCTTACTTAGTAGTAAAGCAATGTCTTATCTTAAATATCTCATTTGTGATAACATGATTTTTTTAAAAAAAACAAAACAAAACAAATGACAAATGTAGCAAAGGGGCATTTTTGGAAAAAAGGTGACAGAATGTGTGTGTCTTTATATTTGTCTTGCCTCTCGTTTCTCCTCTTCTACTGCAGACGGATGTCACGGATCTTTCTTTCCTGCGTGAAAAAGGGGAAAGTTGGAGCCCCAATTCTCGCCCAAAGAGAGAGAGAGGACCGCGAGGACGCCACCTGATCGATTTTGAGGTCGGTGGTTTAGGAAGGGCCGTCGGTGGTGGCGTCGCTCTTGAGGTAAGCATCATCACTTTCATTTGGTGCTTCGGTGTAGGTTGAGATCCGTCGGTCATTCCTTGCGGTAGATTCATTTTGTAGTTTTTGCCTCCACAGATGGTCGAGAAAAGGAGTTGGGGGGTGAGAGAGTGCTTGATTTTTTGAGGTCTCGGTGAGGGTGAGTACTGAATTATTTTGGTTTAAAATATTATTTTACTTTAATTTATGCATATTTTAGGTGATTTATTGACGATTAATGTATATTTCTGTACTTTTGCAAAATATTTGAACGAGGTTGTTTATATCTGAAATGTTATCATACACGATTGACTTAATCGAGGACAGTGTGCATCATTTTTGACTTCTCTATTTTTGATATTACGATAATCATCATTTTTCGTTAATTTGTAGGGTGACAAAATTGAATGACATGTTCATTCCCAAAATCGATGATCCCTTTTCAACTTCAAACGTTCAAACTTTGGGATTGGGCTTTGGTTGTATCTACTCTTAAACCTAAACAGGCCCACGATTCATGATCCAAATAGATTTAAAAAAAAAAACCTCTTGAGGATGAAATAGTAATTAAGATTTAAGGCCTCCCTTTAAGTCGTATACATAACCATCACTCGGATTAAAATAGAAAGGACCGTGGGATTATTATCGAATGACCAGTTGCAGTCAAATTAGAACAAAGAAATGCGGCATGTGCTGGTGCGCACACGGTCAACATCTCCGTGCGTCCTCCTTCGGCGTCACCGGTCGATGCCCTCGATCTTGTCCTCCACCTCCGAGTAGAGCTGCCTGAGTCTGTCGAGGTTCTCCTCCGACGTCTCCCAGTAGCCTCTGCCGTTGGCCTCCAAGAACGTCTGCACCAGCTTCCTGAAGGAGTTGGGGTTGGTGTCCAACAGCTTGCTCAGCATCTGCTCGTCCTTGATGAAGGTGGTGTTGGCCTCCTCGTACACCCAGTTGTCAACCTGCCCGGAGGTGGCGCTCCATCCCACCGTGTTCGTCAGCCGCTTCTCTATCTCCCTCACCCCTTCGTACCCACTCGACATCATGCCCTCGTACCACTTGGGGTTCAGCAGCTTCGTCCTCGCATCCAGCCGCACCGTCTCCGACAACGTCCGCACTTGGGCGTTGGCGGTCGTCGTGTCCGCGACGTACGCGCTAGGTTTCCTGCCGTCCTTCCTCAGCGACCCCACCAGCTTCGTCGGGTCCGAGTCGAAGTAGTGGCTCACGTCGGTAAGTGAAATTTCGGAGGAGTCGAGGTTCTGGAAGGTCGCGTCCGCCGTGCTCAGCGCCATCTCGAAAACCTTACGCTTCTCCGCCATTCCGGCGCCCGGAGCGTCGCTGTCGAACGCGAAGGATTTGCGGCTCAGGTACATGTCTTGGAGCTGCTTCTCGTCGTTCCAGGACGAGTTCTCCACCGCGAGGTTGACGTTGGAGGAGTAGGAGCCGGAGGCGTTGGAGAAGATGCGAGTGGCCGCGTCACGGACCGTCGTCCCCAGCTCCGCCGCTTGCTCGAGCGCGTGCTTGCGCACGTAGTTCATCTCCACCGGCTCCTCCAGCTCTGCAACAAGCTTCACCGCTCTGTCCAAAAGATTCATCTACGCAACCCATAAAATGAAGTCAGTCGCCGGGCTACGGAGGCATGTACGATCGATTTGATGCTCCAAAATACGCACGCACCTGATTGATGAACAGATCACGGAAAACGCCGGAGCAGTTGACGACGACGTCGATCCTCGGCCTGCCGAGTTCCTCGAGGCCGACGGGCTCGACTTTGTTGACACGGCCGAAGGAGTCGGAGACGGGTCGAACCCCGAGCATCCAAAGAACCTGCGCCAGCGACTCACCGTAGGTCTTGATGTTGTCGGTCCCCCACAGCACCAGCGCGACGGTCTCCGGGAACTTGCCTCCGTTGTCGGCCTTCTGCCTCTCGAGAAGTCTGTCGACCACCACCATGGCGCTCTTCATCGCTGCGGTCGTGGGGATGGCCTGCGGGTCCAGAGCATGGATGTTCTTCCCCGTCGGCAGAACCTTGGGGTTGCGGATGGGGTCGCCGCCCGGCCCGGGCTCGACGTACTTCCCTTCCAACGCCTGTTTCAGACTGCCGAGCTCGTTGTCGGCCACCACCAACCTCAGACACTCTCCGAGGAACCGGAAGAGGACGCGCAGTTTCTCCCTGTCGGCCCTGATGAACTTGGTCTGGGACAGGTACTGCACCCACGGCTCTTGCACGCCCAACCCAAGAATCGATCCCAGCTTCTCTGCAACGTCGACCACTTGTCCCTTCTTGTTGGCGGCCCTTTGGACGAAGGCTGTGATCGCCCCACGGGACGCCTCGGTTATGTGGTGGAGGAGCTCGACGTCCGCGAGCACACCCTTGTCATTCCCTCTGTACACATCCTCGACCTTCCTCCCCACCGTCTCCGCCAGAATGGCAGGGAGGGAGGAAATCCCCTCTTCCGGGCGATCCAGAGAGGCGATATTGACCAGCGTCGCCACCGCCTCCATCGCCGACGGTGGCTCTCCGATTACGTGCAGACCGCAGGGAAGGAGGCGAGATTCGATCTCCATGATCTTGGAGTAGACCCTGCCGACGGTCAGGTCCCGCTGCGCGGCGGTGAGCTCCCGGCCCTCCTCTGGAAGCTCCACGTCTTTGTCGAGGTTGCACTGCCGGGCGGCGCTGACGATCGAATTCACGATCTGCGGGCCACGGCCGGAGTCCTTGAGGGACCGGTAGGAGGAGATGAGCTCCGACAGTTGCTTCAGACCCTTGTAAAGGCCGGCATTCTCGGCAGGTGGGGTGAGGTAGCTGATTGTGTTCGCGTAACTCCGCCGCTTGGCAATCGTGGCCTCCGAAGGGTTGTTGGCGGCGTAGTAGTAGACGTTGGGGATGTTGCCGATAAGACTGTCGGGGTAGCACGCGTCGCTCATCCCGACTTGCTTCCCGGGCATGAACTCCAGTGAGCCATGAGTGCCGAAGTGGAGCACCGCATCGGCCTCGAAGATCTTCTCCACGAAGGAGTAGTAGGCGGCGAAGCCGTGGTGGGGGCTGGCGGACTTGGAGAAAAGCAGACGCATCGGATCGCCCTCGTAGCCGAAGGTGGGCTGCACGCCGATGAACACCTTGCCGTACTGCTTCCCGTACACGAGGAGGTTCTCACCGTCGGAGTTGAGGTTACCCGGTGGCTTCCCCCAGTTGTCCTCCAGGTGGGCGGCGTAGGAGGTGAGAGACGTGTACTCGCGGACATTCATCCTGTAGGCGACGTTGAGGTTGGGGCTGCTGAATTTCGCCTCCTTGTCGTGGATGACATCCCCGATGAGGCCCTCAGGGGAGTCCGGCAGGCCGTCCACGTCGTAGCCGTCGGAGCGGAGATCCTTGAGGACGGAGTAGATGGAGGAGAAGACGTTGAGATAGGCGGCGCTGCCGACATTTCCCTTGTCCGGTGGGAAGCTGAACACGGTGATGGCCACCTTCTTCTCGCTCTGCAGTGCGCATGTAAGTAACCGCAACATTTAGACAATACACGGAACACAGGGTTCGGCTCTTTGTTTGCAAGCCACGACATTTCACCTTGGATTTCCTCTTCAGCTCCGCCCATCTGATGGCTCTGATGGATAGCTGCTCTATCCTCTTGTGCAGCGCATGCGACTTCCCTGCAGACGTCAAAACAACACGCAATCAAGGCAGAGATACGGGAAACGGAGCAAGGCTAACGGAGGTTGATTGACGGACGGACACACTTGCCTGTCCTCGCATCCCTTCCGGAGAACACGATTGGCTCCATCCCTCCGTCGAGCTCCGGCAGGGCCACTTGCAGCGCCACCTGAATCGGGTGCAACCCCAAGGTGCTCATGAGCCACTCCTCCGTCGTCTGGAACACCAGGGGCAGGGCGACGATGTAGGGCACGTCGATCTTCCTCAGGGCTTCGATGGCCCTTGGGTGGTCCTGCCTGGCCGGCCCACCGACGAGCGCAAAGCCGGTGAGCGACACGATGGAGTGCACGAACGGCTTCTTCGTCACGGGGTCGACGAGGAACCTCTCCGACGGAGCGGAGAAGTCAAGACCGCCGGCGAAGATTGGAATCACCTTGGCACCTCTGGCCTCTAGCTCCATGATCACGGCGACGTAGTGCCCGTCGTCCCCCGTCACGATATGGCTCCTCTGCAAGATCAACCCGATGATCGGCGCGTCGGGGTGCTTGAGCCTCTCGTCGGCGTCCTTCCTCGTGCCATACCAATTCAAGTACTCCTTGACGTCGTCGTACATGCATGGCGCCAGGGGGTGCCAGACTCCAGAGTCGAGGAACAGAACGGGGTCGGAGTAGTCGATGTTCTTCTCCTTCAGCGCGGGCACGTAGGAACCTGAGATCATCTTGAGGAAATTCTGGAGATTGTCCGGCGATCCACCGAGCCAGAACTGGAGGCTGAGAATATAGAGCCTGGCGTCCTGTGCCTTGTCGCTTGGGAGGTACTTGAGGACCTTGGGTAGAGTCCTCACGAGCTTAAGCATGCTGTCGGCGAAGCCGGCGGACTGCTTCTTGCGCTTGAATAGCTGGAGAAAGGGGCTCTTGGACTGCCCCAGCTGGGACATGCTGAAGGACCCCAGCTTGTTGAGCCTCATCACCTCCGGCATCGAAGGGAACACCAGCACGGCGTCCATCCTGTCGCGCTCCTTCTCCACCGCCGCTTTCACCTTCTGCGCCAGCTCCTCGACGAAAATGAGCGACCCAATGAAGACGTTGGCGTCCTCCAGGTCCCGGCAGAAGCTCCCGT
Organism: Amphibolis antarctica; assembly: GCA_024699675.1. NCBI lineage: Eukaryota > Viridiplantae > Streptophyta > Magnoliopsida > Alismatales > Cymodoceaceae > Amphibolis > Amphibolis antarctica. The sequence goes on from JAMKPZ010000272.1 coordinate 42,827, forward strand.
ACGTGTCCCCGTCCCGGAGCTCCTCCACCAGGTACCCCACCACCTCGAAGCTCGCGTGCTCCCTCGCGGCGTTGAGGCTCCTCACGGCTTGGGAGAGGGACGACTGGTACTGGGCCTCCAGCACCACATAAACGATCTTCACCCTGGGGAGGCCGTTCTGGCCGCCGTCCGGCACGATCCTGCGGACCTCGGGCTTGGTCTGGGTGAACATCCCGTTGCCGGCCACCGCACATCGAATTCCGCCCCACACTCTCGCATTGCGCCCTACCCTGCTTGGGAGGTGGGAGTGCAGGAAGATTTGCCTACTACGGCAGAGCCGGGGGAGGTGCTCTCTCGCTCTTGTGCCGACGGTGAGCCGCGTAGAAACAACAGAAGCCATCCGAACCCCTCCGATTTTTACGGCAACAGGAGCAACGCCTGAGTTGGGTTCGTTCTCCGATTTCTGTACAAGGATGTGGAGGAGGGGATTTGGCAAGGGTCGTCGTCGCCGGCGTCTGTGTGTGTGCAGGGGAGGGAGCCGGGCTGTCGTTCTTTGTAGGCAGGGGTGGGGATGGAAGGAACCGAGGCCACTGGTTTCCGCTGGCTTCGGTGGTGAAACCGGTGGACACGTGGTGAGTGTGTCGGCTCTCTCCACCGTCCTCGTCCTGCCTCACTCTTTATCCGGTAGATGGATGGGCGACGAGGCTGCTCTGGATTCTGATAGCTCCGGTGATAAAGCAGGGACGCCCCCCATTGGCTAGCCTGGATTCGCTTTTTCCTGATTTTCGAAAAAAAATCGTTGGACACCTTCGTTACGTTCATTTACCATTTTTTTTAATTTGTCGTCTGGGGTTGATTGTGCTTGGATATTCAAGATACTTGTCGCGGGTGACTTCGGAGTTCTCGCCGTCCACTCCTTTGCACTTTGACGGGCGGGCCCCACCAGAACTACGGTTAATTATCAGTGTGTTTTCTGGTTTTTTTTTTTAACCCGTATTGGTGAATTTTTAAGAAAGGTCTCTTAATTACTGTATTAACATTTTAGTAATATAACGGTATTATCACTTAAAAGTATAAATGTTAATATCTATGATAAAAATTATAACACATTAGAGTATTTGTTTTCGATTTCATTTATTATAAAATCAACTCCAATAAGCATAAAAAGTTGATGTTAAAAATAATGAAATAAACGATATTATAAATACATAGTAAATTATATGATAAAAGTTTATATACGATAATGATGAAGAATTTGTAAGAGTTGAAGTTCTCAAAACTAAAATAAATAGGGTCTTACTACCAATAATATGTGAGGTTTGAAGTAAATTACAATAATAATTATTTGGCAAGGCACTACTTGACTAGGTTTGAAATGGTCCTACCTTAAATTAATTAAGCTATAGCACAAATAATTACTTATTTGTCAATTCTTACTTGTTAAAATCATTCTCTAACTCAAGATCGTAAATACTTAGTATAGAGCTTGAGATAATAGATTAAAAAATCACCTATTTTTATGCAACAGATTAATCCAAAGAGTGGAAAATTTAGAATTTCTCGGTATGTTTTTCTTTCTAAATTTTCTTTATTTTTAAATTTATAATTAATTTTATACCAATTTTTATTATATTTTATACAACTTCGTTCTACTATCATCTTTACTTGGTGGAGTTATCTTAGGAGAGTCTTAAAATTTTTCTAACAATCATTTTAATTAACAAAATCTATATCTACCAGCGTATAAATAAATTCAAAATAATGAAACACATGCTTTACAGATACCACGTATTTATTTGGGATGGTAATGTTTTAATTTATTATGATGTTGTAATTTTATGACACTACAAAAAATACAATAGAAATAACTTATTAGAAAACCTTCACTTAAAATTTGAAAATAAAACTTTTTATGTATGTATGCACGTGCATGCACACAAATTTAAAATTTAGATATTTATGTATATTTACAAATGAACATAAAAGTAAACTATAACTTAGAATTAATATATATATTAACATAATTAACCTTAAATTTTATATAATAATTATTTTTACATTTCAATATTCAAAAGTAATCTATAAAATTAAACATAAACAAGGGAATACAACATTTCAACCATTTCCTTTGTAAATCAAAAATTTCTATTATCTTACGTGAATATTATAATTTTGTATCGATGTTTTTCTTTCATTCTAGATTTAAGGGATTTTGTGTTTTGAGAATTGATGAAAAGAAAAATTAAAAAAAAATTTATTATTGAAATATTAAAAATTTAGAAATTAAAATTTTTATGAGAATATTTGTATATTTTATAAAAAAATTTAAAAAATTATATTTAATTTTTTTAAAATTAAAAATATTTTAAAATTTTAATATTTCAATAATTTAAAAAAAATTAAATTTTTTATTTTATTGATTTCTAAAAATTACAAACATCCCCTTAGTTCAAAAATAATATATACTTTTAAGAATTTATTAAATACCAGTAAACTTAATTAGTTAATTTCATAAAGTTATTTTCTAAAGAAAGGACGACCGACAGTCGTCGTCGTCATCGCTGGGTGGCGGCCTCCCACCGTACACACTAACACAACCCTACGGGACACCTTTCTCCAAACTCCAAAGCGGACGGCGATGAGTGGGGAAGGGGGAAAGGTGGTGTGCGTTACCGGCGCCTCAGGCTTCATCGCCTCGTGGCTCGTCAAGCTCCTCCTCCACCGCGGCTACACGATCAAGGCATCCGTCCGAGATCCTGGTGAACGAACGCAAGAATCTGTTTGTTTTCTGGATTTCAACTTGTGGTTAGATATAGATAAGTAGATCTAAAACACTGTGCCGCGAATTGTTAAAAACCTTTGGCATGCGTTCGTTCTATCATCCTCTGTAGGTTGCTTTGACTTCGATGAGGATCAATTTCAGTCGTTTAATCGTTACCAGTTCGAGAACGAATTCCTTGGATTTTTTTTTTCCTTATGTGATGTGGTGAAATAGGGTTAATAGCGTTTGAGAACGAGAATTCGGGTTTAGGTGCCGGTGTAATAGCGTCTCTGGTTAAGATGAAGTAGTCCGAGTGAATGATTAACCAATAATTTAAAGGGAAAGTTATAGTGATCGAAGTTATGGCTCAGCGAATGTAAGAATAATGCGGAAAATCAGTTACATTCTAAACCAGTATGGCTAAAATTTGCTCTTACACGCTCTTTGTTAAAACAAGTAATTATATATCCCCAAAACCTTCTGGCAATGCTGTTACCTTATTTTGAATCGGCTATTTAAGAAGATACTAGAAATCTAACACTCCTTTCAATGCCATTTCCGTGAACTATGGTTTTTTATGTCTATGAATGCAAATAAAAAAAGCTGAAATACATGTTATGGATCTCCGTTTTTTCTTATGTTGCATTGTTCGATGATGGAATTTTCAATTCCTTATTATTATTATCATTATTATTATTATTATTATTATACTGCTCCAAGTTCATAAACACCTCTAACTGGAGCTAGACGCCCCATGAAGGTTACCAATACTTAGACAGCAACCATCCTAATTTATGTGGACAATCATGTTGTGGTGCAGATGATCCAAAGAAAACAGAACATTTATTTGCACTCGATGGGGCTAGAGAAAGACTGCATTTATTCAAAGCAAACTTACTCGAGGAGGGATCTTTTGATGCTGTGTTTGATGGTTGCGAAGGTGTCTTTCACACGGCATCTCCATTTTATAATAATGTGACAGATCCACAGGTTTATAGCCCCTCGAAATAATATTACAAAATTTTGATTTCCTACTCTAGCATATAGTTTATTCTGACTGACAGATTGCTAGCATTGGTTGCATTCAATATACTCATTATGTTTCTTTGTTTGAGATGCATGTATTGTACATATTTTTGGGCCTCTGTTGATTATCATTTGCAATATCATGATATATTTCATAGTCATACGACTCAAACCTTTAATTAAGTTGATATGTGAGATATATATATTTATCACATTTCGTACATCTTTTCCATTAGATTTATAATTCAATGTGCAAAGTAAATATCATATTAATATAAACACTACTATTTGGGAGAACCCTTATTTTCTTATTTTTTAGTTATGAAACCTAATTGATTTCAAATATTAGCTTCTCTTTCTTGGAAATATAACGAAGAATAACATATATTCTTATCATTCAGAAATGCTTTCAGTTTATTTTTTTTACAATGTTTCATTTCACTTTTAGGTTGAGTTGATTGATCCTGCTGTTAAAGGAACCCTCAATGTTTTGTCCTCTTGTGTAAGAACTTCTTCGGTTAAAAGAGTTGTTGTTACATCCTCCATGGCTGCTGTTGCATTCAATGAAAGACCTCGAACTACTGATGTCACAGTTGATGAAACATGGTTTTCAAGTTCAGAGTTCTGCAAGGCTAGAAAGGTAAGTACATTCTGTAGTACTTTTTTAATGCAGAAAATTTTGATTTATACAAAAAACAAAAGTTATATTTATTAGCTTTTTCTTTGTTTAAATTTTCATTATTAAGTTAAATTACTTGTGGTCAAGAATTCAACTTCAAATTTGTTTGTTTTCGAATCTATTAGGTTGAAAAGTTGACATGTGTTGGTAGCATCAAGGGAAAATGGCATTGCTAGAATATTCAAAACATGCAATCAAACAGTTGACATTCTTGTTGCATTTGCTTGTTGGAGAGGGAAAGAAGAAGAAAGACATTGAAGAGATGTTGGGAAATTTAATAGAAAATTTTAACAGAGCTATGATAAAGTGCTTTTCAATCTCATGCCACCAAACATCGCCAATAGTCCTTATATACAACATATGCTGAGTTTAGTTGTAGATGAAGGAAAATTGTTCCAAGAACCAACTCACAAATTGACTGTAAAATATCTGAAGGATGAGAAGGAAGAGATAGACATGTACATTAACACATTAAGGAGATTGGCTAATGTACAAGGTGAAAATATGATATTTATTATTTAGTATTGTTGGGAAAAAGGTGTATTGTATTGATCACTATACAGGAAATACAAGATATATATATAAGGGGGGGGGAAATATCTAAAGAAGCCCTACAATATACAAAAATTATCCACTTAACACTCCCCCTCAACTTGTTACAAAGGTTTACAAAATCTTTACAATATAACCCCTTCGTCAATATGTCTACTAACTGATTTGATGAAGCAGTATATAGAGTAGATATAATGTCATTTGTGACCAAATCACGAACATAGTGATAGTCAACCTCAATGTACTTGGTCCTTTCATGAAAGGTATGATTATTCGCAATATATATAGCTGTTTGGTTGTTACAATGCATAACCATGGGATTTGTTGTTGTAAGTCTCAATTCTGTAAGGAAGGACTTTATCCAAACCAATTCGCGACCAGTTTGCACCATAAATCTATACTCAGCTTCTGCACTAAAAATGAGACAACATTCTATTTTTTTACTACACTATGTAACGAGATTGCCTCCAACATTGGTGCAGTAGCCTAAGGTGGATTTTCTATCTTCTTGATCCCCTACATAACTTGCATTTGAGAAAGCTTTAACTTGAAGGTGGCCATGTTTCCTATATATCAATCCCTTTCCAGGAGTGCTCTTTATATAGGATAGAACTTGAGTGACTCCTTCCCAATGAGTGTTTCTTGGCTTTTGCATAAATTGTGAGAGGAGTCCTACAACAAAGGTAATATCTAGGTGAGTGACTATCAAGTAAATTAACTTCCCAATAAGCCTTCGATGCCTTGTCAGATCTTCTAGAAATTCTGATGTATCATCCCAAAAAGTGGGATTAGGTTCTATTGGGGTGTTCTCAAGTTTACACCCCATAAGACCTGTTTCCTACAAGAGGTCAAGTGCATATTTTCTCTATGACAATGAAACACTATTTTTGGAAAATGCAAACGCTATTCCCAAGAAATAACTTGGACATCCCAAATCCTTGATGGCAAAGTTTGTTGCTAGATAGGCCTTCGTGTTGGCAATGCCGAGGGAATCATCACCAACACCGAGGGAATCATCACCAACCACTAATATGTCATCAACATAAACAGCAACAATGATATGACCATATGACCAGCTCTAATGTACTTCCAGAAAATAGAGGAATCAGTGTGATACTTTCGAAATCCTCCTCGAAGTATGACGTCACTAAATTTGTGAAACCATGCTCGTAGGCTTTGCTTAAGGCCATAGATAGACTTCTGCAGGCAACAAACCATATTCTCCCGTCGAGCGACATAACCAAGAGGTTGCTCCATAAGGACCTGTTCCTGTAGATCACCATAAAGGAAGACATTTTTAACATCAAGCTGATGCATCTCCCATGAGTTATTCACGGCGACTGAGAGAAGCACATGGAGTTGAGACGTGCCATAGGGGAGAAGGTTTCTTCATAGTCCACCCCATAAGTCTAACTAAAACCACAAGCAACAAGCCGAGCCTTATACCTGTGAACAGTGCCATCAATGTTGTACTTAACCGTGTACACCTAGCGACAACTCACCACATGAGCATCTGAAGCCGAGGGACAAGAGTCCACATCTGTCAAGAGAGCAAGGCAAACATCTCCTCATCAATAGCAACCTTCCAATGTGGTACCTGGATGGCCTCTGAATGATTCCGAGGAATAGACTCCAAGGTAACATTGAGAGCAAAGTCCCTAAGACTGGGATGTAGGTGGTCATAGGCAACAAAATTGGATATAGGATGAAGAGTGCAGGAATGTGTACCTTTGCGAAGGGCAATATGAAGATCAATAGCAGATGTAGGGTCTGAAGATGAGCCATCATCAAGGGAGGGCTCAAGTGGAGCAATAGATGCAGCTGGGTGTGTGATGAGCTGACAATGATATACCTGTAATGGTGGTGGAGTTGGCGCGATGGAAGGATCACGTGGTAAGTCTACCAATGGTAGCACCTCAGGGAGAGGAAGTGGCACCCCGTCCTTATGGTCATTACAAGGCGCAAAGAAAGGTTGGGACTCAAAAAAGGTAGCATCAGCGGAGACAAGAACTCGCTGAATACGAGGATGATAACAACGATATCCTTTTTGATGTCAAGGATACCTAGTAAAAACACACTTGAGAGCTTTGAGAGCTAACTTGTCCTGACTAGGGGTGAGGTCATGAACAAAGGCAACACATCCAAAAACTCTGAGGGTAAGGGAGAAAAGTTCATGCTTAGGGTGAAGATGACGTAAAGGAATTTCTCCCCAAGAGCATTAATAGGCATACGATTTATCAAATAGTGCTAGTCAAGACAACATCAGACCACAAATACTTGGGAACCTTCGTATGCAACAGGAGTGTACGGGCAACATCAAGAATGTGTCGATGTTTACACTTGGCCACACCATTTTGCTGAGAGGTATGAGCACGTGGTTTGATGAACCATGCCAAGAGATTCACAATGTTGTTGCAAAGAAGACTAATGAAATTCCAATGCATTATCAGTATGAAATTTTTTTGGAACAACAGAATAATGAGTTTTGATTTCATTAAGAAAGATTTGGATAACATCAACAACACGAGACCAGTCTTTCAACAAGTAGACCCAATTGATACGAGAATAATCATCAACAAAAACAATGTAATATTTATGACTGGAAAGGGATGGAACCCTAGCTGGTCCCCAGATATCACAATGCACCAAATAGAAAGAACTCAAACTGGATGACAAACTCAACTGTGGGTAGGTGGCACGGTGATGCTTACTCAACTGACAAAACTCACAACAAAAATAATGAATGGAACATCAAGGTAAAGTCTACTGCAACTTCTAATGAGAGGAATGCCCCAAGTGATAATGCCCAATGACAGACTTCTCAAAGGTAGAGGCCACACAGGCAAGCCCACGAGGTATATGATCGTGAACCAGCTCATACACACGAGCGTTAGTCTTACAGTCGAAACCAAGTCGCCTCCCCATTTGAAGGTCTTGAAAGGTGCAATGAAAGGGGAAAAATATTACAAAACAGGATAATGCTTTAGTAATGACACTGATAGAAAGAAGATTAATAGGAAAATCAAGAATAAATAGGACATTTTCTAGAAGAAGAGTAGGAGTAGGATGAACAATGCCTTGTCCAGAAACTGAACAGGTGTGCCCATTAACAATGGAAACAGAGTTAATGTTTGATAGGCTAGAAAGGCGATCAAATAATTCTCTAGTACCTGTCATATGGGAAGATGCTCCCAAGTCTATAATTCAGGAATCATTTGGAGAGGCCAGAAAGGCAACCATACCTGAAGAAGCAGTAGTAGCATGAGAGGCGCTACCAGTGATTTGAGACTCCTTATACTTCAACAACTCAGCATACTTGTCTTGAGTCAGGTTGATAGTATGTGCACGGATCGATGGATCAAGAGCTGTGGATTCTGTGGCAACCAAAGACTTTGGAGGACTCCCAGGCTTTCCAAACTTCTTCCAACACTTGTCTGAGTAATGATTCGTGCACCCACAATGCTCACATGGGGGGAGACGAGACCCCCCCCTAGCGCCACAAGAGGTAGGAGGCCAATTGGATGCCACAAAGGCAAATTGATCAACACTCCCAGAGCATGTGGAGGAGATCTTCAAGGCTCGAAAAAAGGTGGTTTGGAGGTCAAGGAGCTGGTCTCCCCCAAGAATTTGAGCTCGAATCTTCTCCTCGACATTAGACTGAAGACTATTAAGGAATGCGGCAACCAAAATCTCATTCTGATAGCGACATTAGGAGTCAAGGATTGTAGGGTATCGATCTCATCTGCAAGGGCTCGAAAAGCTAAGAAGTGATCTTAAAGAGGTCGATCACCTTGTCGGATAGTAAAAATCTGTTCATACACTTCAAAAACATGCGAGGCATTATTCTCATAGCCATAGGTAAGGTGCACAATATCCCAAATGAGCTTGGCTGAATCAAGCATGGCAACTGTACACGCAACTAATAGTTCCATACTACTTAGTAACCAAGTTCTGACAGCAACATCAACCACACACCACTCATCATATTCAAAGTCTTTGGGTTCAGGGGGAGGGTGTGTCAAATGCTTCATGCGACGATGGGCAAGGAGAAAAGTCTTAAAACTTTGTGCCCAAATCAAAAAATTACAACCATTTAATCTTTCAGAAATGCAGCTCATTTTCACAAGGGATTCAACAGACTCCATGAGAGGGTGCAGTCACTACGGTCACTACTTGTAGTCATTGTTCACCTTGGGCGAACCACACCAGCACGTGGAGGGAAGAGAAGATGTGACGGTTGCAACGTAGATGTTGGTACCAGCAGAGAGTCCTGAGCAACAACCCAAAGAGGAGACGGTTGAGGCTCGGAAGAGAGAGAGTAAGAGAGGAGACGGCAGTTGCCCTACCTGTAGGAGAGAGGAACAGGAACTTTCATTGTTGGTCGTCGATCGTCGCAACTCTTGCACTCACAGTCGAAAGAGAGAGAGTGGTGGAGGCGTCGGTGGCAATAGAGAAGAAAGTCTCGAGCTCAAAAGAGAGTGGCCAAGGCTTGGGAGAGAGCAGGCAGCAGAGGCGTTGGCAGGGGCGTTAGCGGAGAAGAGAGGACTCAAAACCCTAAAGCTCTGATACCATGTTGGGAAAAAGGTGTATTGTATTGATCACTATACAAGAAATACAAGATATATATATAAGAGGGGAAAATATCTAAAGAAGCCCTACAATATATAGAAATTATCCACTTAACAAGTATAATTGTAATATCATAGAAGTAATATGTTAATATTAAATAATATTAATTATCTCATGGTTTAATGTTAATTATAACATATAACATTATTGTCATATGATGTCATGATTTGAATTAAATCATATCATTGCATACAAAAGATTCTATTGTGGAATAAATCATACCACAAAATAATCTAAATCATGTCACTTTTTGGTTGAACTATGTCACAAACTATTATGAAATAATCATGTCATGATATAGACTAAACCATATCACTTTCTAATCTATACTCAATCTTTGTCATGCCATATCATGATTTGAGGTTTGAGTAGGAGAGCATATGGTCATTTTGTTCTTGATTTTCAAATTAAGATTGAGCACCATTTGTCTCTTCTAAACAGATTATCAACAGTACACTACACTCAAAAGATTTCTTTTTTTTTTGAAACTAACAATCAAATGATTGCCACTTGTCTCGAGTTCTATGTGAAATCAAGATTTTACACAATAAGTTCTCAAATTATTACCTAAACACTACCTGAGATATTGCTTAATATCTATGTCATTGACATAACATTACTCATTAGTTTCTAGTTAATAATGCCTCTAGTTGGTCAGCATGGATGCATTTTTTTTTAACCACATAGAATCATATGTTGGTATTAGGATTATGAGAGAAATCCCCAAAACTACCATTTCTAAGTTTTCTACACCACCGAATATCTGTGGAAACTATGGGAAATAATTTAATATGTATTATTTTGTTTTTGGGATGGGAAAAAGTTTATTGGTAATTCTTGAATTTATAGACATTTTATAGATACGAATGGTGGTGACTCATAAAAGTAAATTATGGAATACAGCAAGATGCCTTATTGGATGATCTGGAGAATAGTAGTAGACTTATTGCATGATGTCATTTTGCACAATTCAGCAAGATTTATTTTCTGTGTAACAATTCATGGAATTTGTTATGTTTGATTCTTTAGCTTTTACGTCTTTGATGACCTTTAACGTGTGAAAGATGAAGACCAAATTTTTACTACCACTTGGTGGTGGAGATTGCTACCCTTTGGAAACTATATCTAATTGGAAGATATAAAAAGCTTTTTTGTCTTTATTAGTCTTGGTATGTACTTTCAAAAACCTTGGCGGAGGAAGCTGCTTGGAAATTTTCGAAGGAAAATAATCTTGATATCATCACAATAAACCCTGCAATGGTGATTGGCCCTCTTCTCCAGCCAACAATTAATACAAGCTCTGCTGCAATTTTGAAGTTAATCAATGGTGTGGTATTCAGTTTATCTGTCTTTGTATCTTCATTTTCTGTATTCAATCAACTAAAGGATCTACCAACACCACATTTGTAGGGTCGACAACATTTGACAATGCATCTCTTGGGTGGGTAAATGTCAAAGATGTTGCCAACGCACATATTCTGGCATTTGAGGTTCCTTCAGCAAGTGGAAGATATTGTTTAGTTGAATCCATTGCTCACTACTCAAAGCTTATAAAGCATATAAAGAAGTTGTTTCCTACAATCCAACTTCCTGAAAAGTAAGGTTCTTCTGTAAGCTCTTTTTACAATGAACTAGACAATCACCATTTATGTTTTATCTAGGGGGCATTTTATCTAGCATCATGCCATTAGGTTTCTCAGAAAGTTTTAATTTCAGTTATACAGTTCTGATTATTTTGAAGAAACTAAAGGAAGTAGAGGAAGGCCTAAAACTACTTTGTTAAGAATTATGAGAAAAGATTTAAATGTGTAATTTAACCAAAGATTTGACCATTAAATAAAAATACATGGAAGAAAAGAATTCATTTGGCCAAACCAATGTAATGAGTTATGACTTGAATTGTTGTTATCGAGGTTTAATTGTTTTTATTGAAATGTACCTATGAAATAAAACTATAGCATTGTTATAATACCTCTCTTGAAATAAAACTAAGCATGTTGATCACCATGCCTGTTGAAGCCTCACAATCTGTGCTACTCTTTATTCATGGTCCAAACAGGTCAACCAACAGTGTGTCCCATCCAAAGTATAGCAAAAATTTCAATGACACTGAAAACATTGGTGTATTGGAGAAAATAAAAGATGCATGACAAAAGCTGTCCAATAAATCAATTTCCAGTTTTCAGGGTTATTTTGTTATTTCTTCTGCAGTTTTTTTTTTTTGTTGAGATAATTCTACTATATTAGTGAAGTTTCGAACTTGAGACCATAAGTTTTAGTGGGAGGTCTCTCAACCATTAAAACATCACTTTAGTGGTAACTTTTTATTTATAAATTCTTTTTTTATAATTTTTTTTGACAATTATTATATTGAGATAATTCTACTGCATTAGTGGAGTTTTGAACTTGAGACCATAAGTTTTAGTAAGAGGTTTCTCAATCACTAGAATATCACTTTAGTGGTTTGTTATTTTTTCTGCAGTTAAAATATTGAATCACCAGATAACTGTCACATAAGTCACTTTTTTCCGTGTATAAAAGGTGCCTCTATTTTCAAGAATATTTTAAGAACCACTATGCTTTCTATTTCTATTTTTAGATCATTTATTATCATTTTAGTCTCGTAGTCAACAGAATGTCTGAATCAGTAATTTTCTTATAATTCTCCCATACTGGATTTGAAGTGTGAATTATATTACTTGAAAATTTTCTTACTGGATTAGTGCCATTTATGGAATTAAGTTTGAATCATTTTGCATACTTGTAGTGTTGATAAAAAAATTGCTACATGATTCCGTTTGGATTCTGATGGTTGACCGTTGCCTTAAGTTGCATTATTGCCTTCTTTCCGTATCACACACTACACCTACATCATGAAAGAATACTGGTTTTCTCTAAACATATACACATCGCACATTTTTCCTTAAGTTTTGACATTCGGTGTGATGCTCATAATTTTCACACAAAAGAGACTGAGAGTTGTGAAACTTGGGAACGTGAAAACTGACACTTTCAAGATAATAAGCCCCGAACTACTTTAGCATTTGATTTATTGTTTCCAAAGTAAATTGCTTCACGATTCCATTTGGAATTTGATGGTTGACCATTGGCCCCATTAGTTGCAGTAGTGCCTTCTTTCCATATTACACACTACATATATATCATGCCGGTTTGCTCTGCACATCACACATTTTTCCCTGAGTTCTGACATAATGCTCCTAATTTTCACACAAAAGAGACTACAAGAGTTCTGCAACTTACATGGAAATGTGCAAACTGACATTTTCAAGATACCAAGCTCTGAATTACTTTAGCATTTGATTTATTGTTTCCAAAGTAAATTTTGTATAATGACATTTTTTGTTCATGTTGATTTGATGTTTGTTGTCCTTTGATTGTTCTTTGCCACTTCATATTTATTTCTTTCCTTTTCATTTGAGACATTAACGTACTTAATTTCTCAAGCTTTCCATCAACTTATATGAACTAAATGAGGAAACGTAACTGTCCATAATGCAAGTTGCATTTGCTGGATCCTTGTTTCTCATATACAATTTTATTTATTTGGTGACTCTGTTTTCTGTTTGTTTATCATACGCTTGGAGCGTTGGGACTTTTTTGATTGGCCCTAACCCTACGTATGATGTAACATGGTTGAAATACATTTATTGATTTGATTGTAATATTTGAATTCTTGCAATTACAATCTTTTGAATGTGATTTTATGAAATTATTTTCCTTTGAATATTATTCAATAGTCATGATCTTAAATTATGGTAATTATTACCTATATACCTTAATTATTAGTTTTTGTTTCATTATAGGAAGATGCTTTCATTAAGTGGTACATTCTGTATACCTTCATTGTTGTAACTTTGTGTTGGTAATTTGATGATGGCAGGTGCGCAGATGACGAACCATTTGTACCTGAATACAATGTATCCAAGGAAAAGAGTCAAGGCTTGGGCATCAATTTCACTCCTCTGGAAGTTAGCCTCAGGGAAACTGTTGAAAGTTTGATAGAGAAGAAATTTGCAAAAATTTGATGCTCCTCTTGAGGCCATCTGTCAATCAACTGTTTTCTTTACAATAAGGCACTTGATCGCCATAATCACTAAACTTGGTATGAAATGAACACTGAGTTGATTCTTTCTCGTGTTATTAGGACATTGAAGGAAGAAAAATTTAAGTTCAAATTCAGGCGAAAAATTACTAATATCCAAAAGAAACTAAGTTGAGATTTATGAGATTGCGAGTGATGTCTAGTTTATTGAGATTTTTAAGGTTGCTTTTGCTTTGCATACTGTTATCAATGAAAGTTGTGCTCTCAGTTGATTTTGATTATTGAGATGAATCTGCAAGTGATGTCTAGCTTATTGAGATTTTTAAGGTTGCTTTTGCTTTGCATACCGTTATCAACTTGGGCCCTCAGTTGATCATGCATGTTAATGATATATATTCTTAAGGAACGGTAGACAATGAGATGCTTTAACTCTAAATACTGTAAAAAGTTGGAAATTGAATCTCTTTATCAAATAGAGTTGAATTTTGTTATATAATAAATTGTAAAATAAAAATTTGTGCATAGAAGTTTATATAGTGATCATGATGTATGAATATTTATGTGAAACTAGAATTAGAGTTAAAAGGTCGTTATTGTGTCTTAATTTATTAAAATATTTTTGCTTTCCAGTACTTTACTTACTTTCTTCTGAATAATGCTGGGCATCAATTCAGCATGGGTTTACAAATTTTATCCAGTTGAGAGCATCGCACTCTGTTCTTTCAGCACATAATTAGCAGATAATTAAGGATGGCATAAGCAATTTAAGCTTCTATCAAAGCAGTGCGTGCTTAGTGGTTAGGTGAATGCTATGGTCAAATAAACCTAGGTGATGGGGATGCTAATTAACCATATATGCGAAGAAGGAAAGAGCAATGCATAGAAACCATGCATACCCACACCGATCAAAGGACAAAAAATAGATAGGTTTAATTTGTTGTTGGTTAATTTAACCAATCAAACCACGGGTCCTTGTGGTTTCAGTGGCACCAGCGTGGAACGAAAGGCCACGAATGGTCCTACGAATTGTTAACGCCAACGTACGTGAAAAAGGAATCCGACGCAAATTGGAGGGGCAAGTTGAGAGATCGCCAGATGCTGGACCCAAGTTGGAACGTGTCGCACACCTGCATGCCTCGGTGTGACATCTGTCATCTGTACCCCTTTGAGCGTGGTCAAAATACACATGCATGTGTGGTGCTACCGATCGATTCATGCATGCATGTATATGATGCTTCTAATTTCTCCAGATCCTTTCCGTTCCCCTTCTCGACCCCCCCCCCCACTTTTCCTGTCTTGGATTCCTCAAGTGTCAGGTTTGCGCTGGCGCGAACCCTCGAGTCAGATCGATGATCCGACGGTTCTCTGGAATTTTGTTTAACAAGCCTCCCTGTCACGTGATCGTGAGCAGCTAGCTAGCTAGCCTTGTTTTTTGGCACACGCACATATATATATATATATATGTGCTCCAAGCATCTTCCAACTAATTAATCCTGGTGTACGCCAAATTGTATGCACGGAACAACATTACCGGGCCTTTCATGATCGAGTTGTGCTTCTTGTACCACAGAAGAGACAGAGAGAGAGAGAGAGAGAGAGAGGGGGGGGGAGGGAGGCGTTTCTTAATTGCTTCCACCGAGAAGAGAAAAAAAAAGGCACTTCAGGCGGGCACACAAAGTGCGTGGCATAAATTGTGACCTTGAGAATATCTAAAGAATATTAACCATTGACATCACTGATCGCGCGGAAAATATATACCAAGGCATGCGCATTTCCTTCTGGCCGGGAGACTTATTTATTCTGTTTATCTTTTGTTGGTGCATGTACAGGTAACTTTTTTGTACGGAAGTTAAAAAAAGTTAAAGTTGAAATTAATTTTATAAATAAAATTAAAAATATATAATAATTTAAATAATAAAAATTTATATATTAAATTTTATATCGTAATAATGACGTTAGAAGTAATTTTAAAAATTGAAAAAAAAACATTACACCCTTGGTCCCTTAACCTTAATTTAAACCACTTTAATATTTTTAAAAAACAAACATTTCGGTAACTCAATGCGGTTCGCATCTTGATTTGTCGGGGCCCACAAACATTTCGGTAACTTTGCAATTTGCACGGCGTAAACGAGGTCGCCGTCAGAATAGTGCTATTGGACAAGTGTCACTGCAAATTTATTAATTGATCGATAAGGCAGTATTAATGAAGGTTGTTTTTTTTTTTAGAGAGAGGGGGAGGTGGTATTAACGAAGGTTGTTAGTTTGTTATTATTTATAAGTAGTTGTGATTAGATTTCATTGTTGTTGAGTATTTGTCATGTAGTTTGAAGTGTACTGTAGGTATGTAAGATATACATTAATTACTAGTTGTTTTTGAACTTCTTTTTATATATAATAACCATATGTACGTAGTCCTGTGTACCGTACGTACATGGTGGTAACTTTTCTCACACTACAACCTGTGTTTTTTTTCTTTCTTTTTCATGTCTTTTCGTATTCTAATATTACTATTATCTTTCTTTCTGTTCATCTTATTTACTTCTTGCTCATTTGTTCATTAGAATGACGATCTCTAACTCCAATCTTAAACAATGAATGCTTAATTAGTATCAGGGTCACAGGAGGAAGGAGAATCGGAAAAAAACAATGAGCAAAGAAAAAGCAAACAAAACTCAAAAATTAAAGGGAGTTTCCTCCATACCTAGTTAGGGTGAATCTCTCTAACTCTATTTCTTTAAAATTGAGTTCTTCAAATTTTCTTTTATAAAAATACAAATCCTAAGACTTACAATGTCTCATGATTTAATGAGATTTCTTATACGAAAATATCAAATCTCTAGCAGAGTTCGTCAGAAAAAAAAAAGAGAGATGAGAAAGGGGGCATGATCCTTGTCGGTACGTACATATATGGCCTAGAAAAAATCCAATAGACTCTTTAAGTAAGGCATGGATCATCAAGACATTGGCTAAAGAAGCATTGAGCATATATAGTTAATTGTGTGCCTTCAAACTTCAGTGGAATTAATCATGGAAACCACTTCATGTGGCCTTTTAATTTGTGCAGCCATTTATTGGAATATACAAATCTTAAAATAGTACTGATTTTTTGAAATAGGTATTTACATTTTATTCAATAATTTTTTTGATTAAGCATTAAAAGGAATGCATGATTAAAATTATTTTTGCTACATAATAATTAAATTAATTTAATGGATACATGTTATTTATGATAATAATTATCGGCCACGTGTACTATTAATTATAACTTTTTTTACATCGCAACGTGTAAATTTCTCTTTTTCCGTACCTATTTCTATCCCAACCAACATTCCATCTCCTCCCTAGCTTTTTTTTGTGTTTACCTCTAATTACTTGTTTGTTATATATATATATATATTATAATAATAATAATAATAATCTCTTGGTTTCCTTTACCTCCAGCCTAAAGTAATCTTGATCCCAAGATATTAATCAAGTTTTTAATGTCAGAATGGCAGATCGAGCAGTAACTTTTCAAGTTTGGAGCGGTCATATATGCGTTTGGGAATTGCCTGTCACAAGTACAGAAGAAAACTAAAAATGAGTATTAATGTTTGACAGAAAATATAGATGAAATTTAAAATTAGGGAATGCTATTACTTGGCAAAAAAAGTGTAAACACAAATTAATTTTTTATAAATCTGTTAATATAACAAAATTCTTACATGTAATAGAATTTAAAATTATAATATAATAATAATTACTATAACTATTTTAAATTTGATCTATCTAAATTATTATAAATCAATGTACCATAAGTGACAAATAACAAACAACATAGGGTGAACAACAAATGGCAACGTATAACAAGTGACAATCGATGACGTGCAACAAAAAAAAGAAAGACAACGAAGTTCGATAATGAACAACGATGTACAGTAAGTAGCGAACAACGATATACAGCAAGTAACGAACAATGACATACAACAAGTAACGAACAACGACATAAAACAAGTAGTGAACGATAATATGTAACGATCAATAAATGACAATGTACAACGAAAAAAGGTACAATAAAAGAAAGTTTCCCCTTTTCTTAAGAATAACTGTGGAAAAAGAAAAAAAAGTTGATTTCCTTTTATACTAAACTTGTCAAATGAAAATCAAAAAAGTTAAATTTTTAATTTTTATTTATCACTTAACGTCAAAAAATTTAAAATTTTTGAAAATATTTACCTTTTTAAAAATTTCTGTCAATTTTTGAAAATATTTACCTATTTTTAAATTTCTGTCAAACACAAAACTCTCGTATTCTCTCGCTCCGGTGTTTTGAACTCCGACCTCTCTCTACACCACAGTAGCACTGATGTAATAAATGGCGGAAAGCTCTGGAGTAAAATCTGGGGGACAACCACGTGCATGGTTTCCAGGAACCTTCCAATTGACTTGCTTGGACCACGTCCATGGCGATGTCACGCTTCCATCCTCTGATATAAATGCCACATACGATCCATCAATTCATTTGGGCAGCACAAGGATGTCTCTTTAATGCAGCTACCCCCGCGATAAAACATTTTGGCCGGTGGGCTGATCGCGTAGAAGAGGTTCAATGAAGTGATGATTTGCGTTAATTTTCTCTTAATCGAGTTTTTGTGGCGTCAAATTAATCTCTTCTGCTGTCCTTTTTATCTTGTTAGATGGATTACCGTAAAGGCATTTACGGATGTAACTTTTTGATTGCTTGTTTTTGGGGAGTGATCGAAAGGTACGGTCTGTAAACTTTATTAGTTTATCGTTAAAAAAATGTCATCTTGATTATTTATTTATTGGGTGTGTGTGCGTAACCTTTTTTTCTTTATTTTTTTTTTTTTACAAATAGATTTCACCCTGAGTCCATTTCATAAATTTGTTAAAAAGAAAACTGCAATTTGAATGCCTTCTCTGATCTGTATATATAAAAGAGGGTAGGTAAATAATAAAATTACCTAATGTTTTAACTAAATCATACACATTTATTAAAGTAAAATATACCATTATCTAATCTAGCGCTAGAAATAACCAAATCTAGCATGGTTCTTAAGAAAAGGCTTTTCACATGCATGGTTCAGAGAAATTGAAAATTTGTACCTCTCGAAAATATAAGAAGCGGTGAAAAAAGATAAAAAGTAATAAGTTAAATTATTTACTATTTCTTATATTTTTAAAACTACAAACTACTACCCCTAATCAAGAATATTTATTTCTTTCTTCACAATAGACCTCTTCAACGACGACAGAGGCAAGCATATTCAAACACAAATTTCCCTTATAGATTTGACTCTTTGAAGTTAAAGAAGCAGATACTTTGAATGCATCTGTTTAAGAGTTTTTAGCTCTTGGCGTTGTTAGGAGATGTGTTTTCAAAAAATTTAAACAAACAAAATCGATCATGTCATCGTACAACTCCTGACTCATTATTGTAGCTGCTCCCAGGAAAAGTCCAAAAGCTACTTTGGCACGACAAAAATGCAAACGCCCCTCTGATCCTAAAATATTTACATATATTCTTATATATATCATCGCATAATTTAAAATATATTCTTACACATATATATTTTAAACTTAATATTTAAAATATTTTTAAAAATAAAATATCATTACTGAATAAAATTAAAATTAAAATCATCGAACTTTCCTCATATTCAAAAAAAACCAAACACAGAAACACTTCAGAGATAAAGTTAAAATTTTATTAAAATTGTTATTATAAAAAATAATCCTAACTTTTATAAACTGCAGTTTCTTCTTTCAATTCCTTGGAAGAACTCCGTTGATTTGAATTTGCCTCGTTACTTTTTAATCTTGAACCAATCGATGGGGAACGAAAGTATCGAAAAGTACGTACGTCATGGTAATCACGTACAGATCTTCGAAGTGAAGGGAGTGTGAGATTTAAATCCATCGAAAACATCATCGATCAGATCGACGAAGCTTTTTCGACGAGCTTCGCTTCACCGTCGTGGATGGCCGGCCGGGGTGGAGGAGGAGGAGGAGGAGAAATATTAATTGAGGGGTCGGCAGAGCGAAGGCTGTGGCGGTGTTCGGAGGCAAGGCTGTGAATATGGTGACATGTGATCGTCCAAAACAATAACGGCTCCGACAGTGGACGCGGGACGTAAATGTGCCAACAGACGGCGTACACCCACGACGGAATCAAGGATTTACCGATCGACGCAGACGTCAAGGTCACATGTCGGTGGCCATGACATACGACAAAGGTTGTTTTTTTCCCCGCTGCCTGCTCCCCAACATTTGTGATCCCACGTCACGCAGCTGTAACCTGTGGTAGAAGAGCTGAGAGAGAGAGAAAGAGAGAGGGCTAGATGGTCTTCTTTAATGCCCGCACCGGAGTGTGGAGAAGGTACCGGTCAGTCGGACGGACGGGCTCATCCGTGACTTGTGGCACTACACTCGTTCCCTGTCTTCGTCGTAAGAAGAGATTCATCAGAAAGTGAAAGGTGAAGGACGGAGATGGAGCTGTCCAAGCTAACGATAGAGATATTCTCGAAGCTAGAGCAGAAATGGCTGAACCAGGCATGGGGCTCACTGTCACCCACCAAGCCCCGACCCAAGACATGCGTCCTAAGCATCGACGGCGGCTTCGGTCCCGAAGGCCTGGTCGCCGCACAAGCACTCGTCCACCTCGAGGCACTCCTCCAGTCCCGCACCAACAACCCCTCCGCACGCATTTCAGACTTCTTCCACCTCGTCGCCGGCACCGGCATGGGAGGGGTCCTCGCCTGCCTCCTCACCGCCCCCCTCCACGTGAGCCAGTCCCCCGACTCCGAGAAGGTACCACTACTCTTCTCCGCTTCCCAGGCCGTGCAGCTGCTGATGTCGAGCATCCCCGAGATGTTCCGGCCGGTGGGGGGCTTTTTCCGGCGGAGTCGGAGAAGGTTCTCCGGGAAGAGCTTCGAGGCCGTGATGAAGAGAGCGTTGGGAGGCTTGACCCTGAGGGATACGTGCCGGCCTCTGCTGGTTCCGTGCTACGATCTCAACAGCTCCGCCCCCTTCGTGTTCTCCCGCGCCGACGCCTCGGGTTCCCCCAGCTTCGACTTCGAGCTGTGGGAGGTCTGCCGCGCCACCTCCGCCAACCCCTCCTTGTTCAAGCCCTTCCGCCTCACGTCTGTCGACCATAAGACGAGTTGCGTCGCCGTGGACGGCGGGCTTGTGATGAACAACCCATCCGCCGCCGCCGTCACGCACGTCCTCCACAACAAGCGGGACTTCCCCGGCGTCGGCGTGGAGGACCTCCTCGTCCTTTCCATCGGCAACGGCAGACCGGGGCGCGGCACCATTTCCGAAGCCACTAGCGCCGCATCCAACGGCGGAGGAGGCTGCTCGAGCGCCGACACGATGGAGATCGTGTTGCGTGGCGTGTCAGACACCGTCGATCAGATGCTATCGAACGCGTTCTTCTGGAATCCTAACGACTACGTCAGAATTCAGGTCCGTGTTGCCGTATATGCTTGGATGGGGAGCCGGCCTCTCTCTCTCCTTCTTCTTTTTTCTTTTCTTTCTTTTTTTTTTAGGATGTTTTGGTACCAACAGAATGTTTTGGTGCATCTATATGTATATATATACGTTTTTCTAGCAAGCAATCACCAGTCCGAGTAAGATGATATGACAAAGTTTTGTTCGCCTTGTTAATCTGCAGGCAAACGGGCTGCTGTCGGAGGGAGAAGGGAGGGAGGAGGCGGGAGCGGAGGAGGGAGGTCTGAGGAAGGCGGGCGAGAGGATGCTGGAGGAGAAAGGGGTGGAGTCGCTGCCATTCGGTGGGAAAAGGTTGCTGACGGAGACCAACGGCCAGAGGATCGACCTCTTCGTCCGAAGAATGATTGGTTCGCCCCCAGACGTGGTGGAGCCGCTGCTCCTCCTCCCGCCGCCCAGCCCGCCTCGCGATGGCGACCTCGACGCCGCCGTCGAACGGCAACAGCTGGCCGACGGGCGTTGAGCCATCCCTTGTTCTCCACGCCCTTTTTGGTCTTGCCTGTCCAGAATTTAATAATGGAGTCAATGTTTTTGGTTAACAATAAAGAAAATGCACCTTTTGCGTTATTTGTTGGTTTCAACTTGGAGCCGCACGTGATGATTCGCCGATAGGGAGAAAAGTTTTTTTTTTTTAGAAAATTAGCATACGATAGTTTTTTTCTTCTTCTTCTTCGTTTCACCCCCAAACAACATACAGTAAAACCGACGTGTTCGAATGCCAACTATATTACTCATTTAAGCAAACGGGTGTGTTTGCGGATAATTTTAATTTTTTATAAATTTTTATATATCATTATTATTATTATTATTATTATTATTATATATATATATTTGTATATAAAATTTTATTTTATAATTTATTAAATAATTTTAATATCATCTATAGTTCTTTATAATTATTAAAGATAAAACATCTCCAAATCATATGATACTTTCTTTCGATACCAGATTTTAACTTTTCAACTTCTAACCTTACAAAAGATTTAAGGTTAACAAACAAACGTCACTACAGATACGAAAATAGAGGACGTGATTAGATAACGTAGGCAACAAAATTCAAGTGATCTGTTTTTTCTTCCGAAAATTATTGATATTTTTGTTAGATCTATCTTCATTCAATACTCGTAAATGACAACAACCAAAAAAAAAACGAGGGATCGCCTATACCGACGAGGATTAATGATATTTTAGAAAGAAACGGCCAAGGCCCACAGCGACATCCTCCAGGGCGGGGCACGGGGATCCAAGGCTTTTCATTTGTCGCGAAAGCAAGGACATGATATCTTTCAGAACCGAAAAGAACAAGAACATGATGTGATGTGTTCCGTCCAACTCTACGGGTCTACCCTCGATTAATATAATAATTCCTCCTTTTGAGTCCAACTACGACTCGGGGGCACGTCGGTCGGTCTACGAACAAGTGCTGATGTCGGGTAAAAATCGCCTCCGTCGTCCTGGAGGTCCATTTGGGTTAGGGTCGCAAGTGCATAGTCCATTTGTACAAGTGCGGATGATCTCGATCTTGTCTTTTCCTTCAAACCGATACAGAGTGTATATTTATTTTAAAAGTGAGATTTATTTAGGTGAATCTTTTTTAAACAGTTGTATGATTTACGATAATAATAATTTTTATTGTAAACTTTTAAAATTATTTAATAAATATATTATAGGTTATAATAATATATAATAATTACTGAAAGTGTACGATAATTACTATTTAAACAAATCATGTCATACTTAAAGTCAATACAGGGTACGATCGATATTTATTAAAAATTCGTGAAATAAATTCTACGTAAATGGCAAAGTTTATTTAAAAAAAATAAGAAAGATCAATGAATGCTGTTGACACCTATAAACAGAATTTATCTTTTTTCTAAAAAAAATGAATGGACTCTACCATTCACATGGGACTCTTGGGACAGGATGAGTTCCAACTTCAAGTGATTGGTAGAGTTCATTCGTTGTATAAAAGAAAAGTTATTCCGTAGATGGATGATGTTTAATTTGTAGCACTTGAAAATTTGAGAAGCTGATAAGTGCTTCACATCATCCATAAAAGCTATTTCTTTTAGTTCTAAGAGTTTTAATTTTAATTTTATATAAATTCGTATATATCATCATTATTATATAATTTTTTATATATAAAATTTTATCATATAATTTACTATTTAAATTTAATATCATTTATTTTACCACTTTTAACTTTAATTTTCTATAATTATTATTGTTAACTTCATAATTGATGAAATCAAAAATAAAATTATTTTTCGTAAGAAGATTTTAAAGCTGTTATAAAACACCATAAAAACAATTAAAAAAACACGCATCTTGTCATTCATCTGTTGTCATCCGTATCCATTAAGTTATTTCTCGGTTTTGGTTCGTATTTGGAACAAGACCATCACATAGCTTATTATTTCTCGGTTTTGAAACAAAAAAAACAAGGGTCGTTTCGTGTTATCATCAAAAGATGGGGATATATCTGTAAAATCCCCATCTTCCTCCAGACTACAAATACCACGCCCCCCCCCCCTCCCCCCCACCTATTTCAAATCAAATTCTGGAGGAACCTTTCGTCGTGGCGCCGAAAGAGAGGGGGGGAGATATGAGCAGCAGCAAGAGCAGCATATTCTCGAACCTACCGTGCTCGGACGAGGAAACTGCAACAGCTGCTCTGCTCCTCCTCTCCAAGGCCCCGCCTCCCATCCCCCTTTCCTGCTCTTCCTCCAGGTTTCTCTCTCTTCCCTTTCTTCTCCTCCTCCTCCGTCATCATCAGCGTCGTGTTGTTGTGCCGCTGCAGCAACGATGTCTCGGACGCCTATCTCGTCGGCGACTTTGGCAGCATCGAGGATGTCGAAGAGGGAGAGGAGGTGGATGATCCTTCTTCCTGCTCTTCTGCCAGCTCGCCTGACTCGGCCTCTGTTCTCATGTCTCGAAGTGGACTACAGACCGATCCGTTGCTTCTTCTCGCCTCCATTACCCGAAGGGAGGTGAATTCCGTCTTCTCTGCTCTTTGTTCGTTAATTGTTTAATCCTGAACTGGATCTGTGTCTATTTAGTATATTTGATATCGGTTGAAGGAAGGTGATGCAACTCGAAGGAGTTGGATTTCCTCAAATGGAGCTGACGCATGTGCTTACGAATTCTTTGGGACTACACTGGAATTGGAGTTCGACACTGAGAGTGATGGAGAGATTTAGAGCTTTGCTAATGCAGTTTGTTTTGATGCTCCTCTCTTTTTTTCTCATGTCATATGTTCTTTTCGCGTAATTCTGTTTTTCCTCCAATATGCTGGTATTCAAACAACTTATCCCTCTGCACAATGGATTTTATCGTAGTTTCTACTTTTCTGTTTTTCCACATTTCGAAGAATCAGTACATTAACTTGATTTTCCTCACAATTCAAACACCAAATTCTCTGGTCGTTTCTTTTTTTTACATGCTTACTGTTTTCAGATCAGGATTGGGTGACGACCTATTGATTTTTCTGTGTTCAAAGAGTTACCTCGCTTTTCCTTTAAATCAATGCCATTTCAATCCAACTACACAGGTAGTCAGGAAAGTAGCTCCGAGATTCCAGTACATAAACCCGAGTAGGAAGCTAAGGAGCGTTGTCAGCTATAGACATCCGCCGCAACAGGAGAACAAATTTCTGCTTCGGGAAGGAGACTGTGCGAACCAGATCGATGACGCGGTGGATCATGACGCCACCTCTTCCACAATCACTTGCGGCAGGACGGGTTCATCTGTGTCCTCTAGTTCGCCTCTTAGCAGCAGAAACAGCCGCTACTTCTTCCGCCAGCTCATGTGCAGGGACGTTTCTGTCGGCGAAAGTAAAGGGAAATTAACAAGAAGGAAGAAGAAGAAGCTGAGCGGTGCCAGTGAGAATTGGAGTGCGAAACCCAGCAGTGGTGTGAGGAGGCAGGCGGATGCAATCAAGGGATTTCTGAGAGGGAAGGGATGTTCTTCTGAGGTCGCCATCAGAGAGGTTCTCGGGAATAGCCCCGACACCAGTAAAGCCTTGCGCATGTAGTGTAATCTTGCTTCTGATTTATTTCGAAGTTTCCTGTTGGCATGTTTACGGCTTACTGGTGCTTAGCCGGTGATTGTTATGCAGACTTCTGAGGCGCCAAGAGGTGACCAGGACGGGAAGTGGTGGCCGTTCGGATCCTTTCGTTTACATGGTAAATTTATCCGACGGTAGGGTCACAATTCTTTAACTTGGACGTTTATGTTAGATAAATGAGTTTTGAATTTACATGCTTAACTTGTTTATCGTAATTTTAGTTTTTTCAATATATATATTTTTTATTTTTATGTATGGATTATTACTTTCAGTTAAAAGTATGGAATATAAAAACGTAGTCTAAACTTTTCGTAGGTTAAACATTTTAGTCGTGTTAATCATTCTAAAACTGTCGTGTCAATTCTTTTAAGATATAAAAAATAATAATAAATAAATCATGCATATCCTGTCCATCTATTTATAACTACATCATATATGAATTGAAATTTGTAATATATTTATTAATTGAATCAAATTCAAATATAATAGTATGAAATGTTTAATAAAAATATGGAGCTACATATCTATGGTTTTTTTGTCTTTTAGTGAAACTCATTGTTTTCTAGTTGTAAATTTTAAGTGCTAAATTATAAAATCATGTAAGTTTTTTACAGTTGACAACTATTTTTTATAACTTTACTTTCATTTTACAATTTATCCACTTATGTGAAAAATACGCAAAACTGGTAAAAATATGTTGTAATCCGTAAAAATATTTTTGTTATAATTTAACATTTATAACTTATGATATAGCAACTGGAAAATGATTTTTTTAATTTTCAAAAAAAAATTGAAAAATGAATTTTTCATTAAAAGACAGAAAAGCAACGGCTGTAACAATGCAGTTCCAGACCGTACCTTTGTGTACTAGTCGAGTTTACCCCGTTTACCACTCTTCGATCAGATTTACCATACTTGACAGTTCGACTGGTCATATACAAGAATTTGTATGGACAGACTACACACACACCTGTACGAGCTGCTGGGCATCCCAATGCTGTGGCCCCCTCCCATTCACTACACGGGGAGTAGCCCCCTTTCATTTTTTCCTTCTCGGCGAATGGAAACGTGTACAGTATGCGTCGGTGTCCTTGCTCGGGAAAATTTACGAGTATAGTTTTCTGCTGACTCACTTGACTTTGAATTTTACATTGATTTGCATGTGCAGTTTCACAAGATGTTTGTATTTTTTGCATTTTTTTAATTTAAGTTCTAAAAAAACTTATAAATACCTTTTTTGAATAAATCATTGTAATCGATTAATTTACATGTACAGTTATTTTGAAGATCTTAGTTTAATGTCTAGTAATTCTTTCACGTTTATTAGTAATCGTATTGAAGATTTTTCTTTCTTTGATTTTTACGAACCCAGTTTAAATTGAAATGTATATTCGGATTTAATAGTTTAACCCTACTTTAATTGTTGGAATGTTGGACGAGAATTATTCCAAAGATTCCACTTTATAGAAAATATTGTTTATGCCAAAATATATGCTGAAACCTACCCAAATTATATGATCTTGAGTTGTAGGTTGGGATGTTCACATCAGAGGGTACAATTTGATCAAAGGCAGCCAAATATATTATCAGCATTTGCTTACTGGGATTACAGCCACATTGAACACGGTTATCTGGTTCATTGCAGGTGTCAGGGAAATTCAGAGAAATTGATTCAGTTTGGCAGACACTCTGAAAGGTAATAAAGAACAGATACTGGAGTATACTTCATGGTTAAGGGAGGCCGGAGGCAACGTACGTAACTCTGAATTTGAACATCGCTTGTTTCAACTTCAAAATCAGTACAGATATTTGGGGAAAGTGACGCTTGGATTCGGGACTTGCCTATTCGTTTGGTAGGGCATCCATTCACCACACGCAGGTAAAGGCCATCATTGTTAAAGTTGTTTCTCATTAAGAAGAAAATAAAACAAAATCATGCCATTTTTATTAATAATTCTTGGCGAATTTACTTTAGTGTAGAAATTTTACTTGTGATTAGATTTAGGAGAAACAAAAATAGAAAATGGCAAGTCATTATAAGATAATTGGCTACAAATTCTAATCTGTGTGTATGATTATTGTCTAGTTATCACAAATCATGTGAAGCACCAATATGAATGGAAGATATGGATAGGACATGAAATGGATTTAAGGATTGAACAAATTTCTAAAAATTAGGATTAATTATTAAATAAATAACATATTTAAAAAAATTAAAATAATAATGTATTTGAATGACATTTATAAAAAGACATGATATCTCAAACACCAAATCTCCAATTTTGAATATTTACACTAGCTAATCTGGTAGGTTATGTTTTGGAGTAACTTAGCTTGTTGGGGTCACATTTTTTAAAAAAATTTCCCATGTTATTTTTACAAATTCATTCATGCTACTTTTATAAATTTCTATTACAAATTTATTTATGTTACTTTCATAATCGAATTCTAGGTTTATGGATTGTACTTTTGCCCATGTTATCTGTATAATTTTTCCTATATTATCTTTCTAAATTATTTTGTGTATATCTGTTCATATTACTTTCCTAATTTTTAATGTTAACGTTTGCATGTATTGTCAATTATTTATATTCTTATTATAAAATACAAAATATCTTTTACAATCTCATTAATGTCCTCACATCCTTTTCTTCTTCCAATTTTCCCCTTTGCTAGTTTTAAAAATTATTCTCATATAAAATTTTTTGATTCCAATGTTGCTCTATGATATTATATTGTATAATATCATATCATATCAGTAATGCCCGTAAAATCTTTTCTTCTACTTTTTCCCATGTTAGTCTTACTACTGTTAGTTACCTATGCTCCAAGCACAAAATTATAATCTAAGTAAAAGACAAAATGTGATTCTCCTTAAATCCTTTTCTTCTTTTATTATTGATGCTCCATTATATATACCAACATATTTTATATACATATTTAAAAAAATTTATTTTCAAAAAAATTAAATAAATGTATATTTCGTGTACTATGAAACCCACATATATTGTGTTTAGCGTAGGCTCATTTGCTAGTTCTACATAAAAGAGCAGAGACCTCATTTATCGTAAGACTATCCAGCTTACGCGGATCAAATAAAAGTTTAAACTCCAGACAAGTAAGGCTGTTTAGTGATACCAAAAAGGAATGACTAATTTACATGTAAAGAAAAATGGCCTGCCTACTAAGGAATTAAAAATAGAAAGAAAAAGAAAGAGCAGGTCTTAACAATAGTTCGACTTTTAGCCTACGACTAAGGGATAGGCCCTTTCACAAATGGTGGGCCCTATATCGGGCCCACTCCAGTTTTAGAGGGTCGACCCGCTGTTCGTAGATGAGAGCTTAGCTCAAATTTTTAGTTTAACATAAAAGTTGTCGAACCGTCGAGACAATTTATAGATTAGGAATAACAAAAGGAACTAGGTCGGGTGGTCGCAAACAGATTCCCTTTTACATGATGGTAGTTGGTGGCATTCTACTTATTTGAATGGAACTCCTCTACGCTGCCCTTAGCCATGTATCTCCTCACCCTCGTCCTGGAAGAGTAGCCTCTCCTTGAAAGAGTGGTGTAGTGGCTCGTCCCTACTCGATGTTTCGCTTAGTGCCAGATTGGGGAAGTCAAAAGAGAGATCAAGAAACATCATCTTGTGGTGAAGTCGAACAACCTTGATGTGGATATTGTAGGCTCACCTTCACCCCTCACCCATTTGTACTAGATGAATGGAAGGTAGAAGTTTACTGTGTCCACAGCTATGGAATCCGCCATAGCGATTTGCATGTTCATCCCTCTAGTTTCGTCTAGCTCCCTCAAATTTCTTAGCCTGTGTCAAAAGGAACATCTTTTAGTCTCCACCAACCATCTTCTGGTTCCTGGAATCGCCTGTTTACCCTCACCAAGCCTGTGTGGGCGCCTTCAACATATTTTGGTGTTGGTTGTTTGACAAATTTGCCATGCACTTTCGTGTACCCTGAGCATGGAACAAGTCCAACTCATCCTTCTTCGTCCACTTCCTCTCCTAGGTGCGTACCACTTTCACTCAAGGCCTAACAAAGGAAATAATTCAGACAAGTGAACCTGATGGAACCCTACATTTTATTTGTTAGCACCATTATCATAGGGAGCGGAACACGAACTTATTGATAGTACCTAGAATGGGAAAGTCATGATCAGGCTACAGAATTGTTGCTCTCGTAGCCTAGTGTAGGTAGAGCTCTAGCCATAGCATTCTTCTTCTGTTGTGAATGCCCGAACATATGATGCTTAAAGATCAGGAAGTTCGGCAATCCCAATTGGACAGACTAGGGTCCACCCGTTGGTGCGGTCGGCTGTCCACTGCTACGCCCCCTTCCACAACTCCCTTGATCTCTTCACCACAAGTTGATTCCCATTGTATTTTCGATTCCATTGGATCAATTGGGGTAAGACATCATGAGACGTTCACCATGGGTGATTAGGAAAGTAAGGCACATAAATTACACCAAGGCACGTCCAACTCCACTCAACCTCTGTAAGTTTAAAGCCCACCATGGCCTTCCTCAAGGCGAAGAGTACCTTAACAATTAGCACAACCGTATACAAACCACTTGAGACTAAAATCAAATGACCCACAAGGCCGATGAGAGGGACACCACTTTCACGGTGCCAAGTGGAATACAATATATAGAATCTAGCTAACGTGTCATTACGTAATCGAATAAGTGAATTGAATTAAATTCAATTCAGTCGTATTCAGATGGACCGTTAATTGCATGAGTCGGTTTTTGTATATATAAAAGGAATTTACAGGAGATCACTGTTTGTTATGTTACCCTCAAAAATGGGCATCGATCATCGACGAGCTCCAACACAAGAACTTGAGCTGGAACTCCCGGAAGGAACATCGCATCAACACTCCCCAATAAGAAATAGCAAGAAAATAGGTGATGGGTTGTCAAACATTATAACTTTTATTTATTTGTTCTTTTTCCACTACAACCGATTATTAATTTAGTTCACAAAAAGAATGGCACACCAAGAGGTCTAACCACGTTAAGTACGTCATTTCTACAAAAGTCGAAGATTTTGAATCTCCATTTTTAAAGCTTCAAGTTTTTGCTGCACAATATTCAACTCACCTTGCCTTTCTGATAATTTATCTATTTTATGTTGTGCCGCTTCCTGGTAAGGCTTGGCGGTAAGTTCCACGTAGTTTCTAAGGTTGTCAACAGTCTTTGATAGATCTTCTTGCATAGCTTCTTCAATCTCCTTTACTAACGCATCAGCTACCTTTGTAACCTTCTGTATTGCATTATTCCGGCCAGCAGGAAATTTTGATATTGCAAGAAAACTGGAAATAAGAAACAGCAGTCGGTGCTCAGCATTAGACGATAAAAATACAAAGATTTTCAAATGTCGTATGTAGGCAAAATGTCACTTCCATCTGTTAGATAATTTTAAATTGTGCACCATGTTGATAACAATCGAAAACAGTAATTGAGAGAAATTAGCACATGAGACAACCAGATGCAAGTTTAGTATTTCCCTCCTAATCTTAGACTTTATTTAGCCAATTGAGCAGTACTTTTTATGATACAGAAGTTCACCAAGAGGTTCTAGCAAAAAATCCTTGTAGTGGTTGTCACTTCTACACTTTCAATTGGAAGCCTAAAGTTGGAGCAACCAAACTACGTTGCATTTGTTCCGACTTTTAATAATTGTTCTGAGAAAAAAAACTACCAAAAACAATCAACACTCATTCATTTCACCACAGTCAAGTAAATCATAAAGGCTATCTTACCCTCCAGTAGAACAAAGCACTAGTGCAATAAGGTCTTCCGAAGTGGTTGGCAAAACGGATGTTAGAAGAGAGGCAGAAAGACCTGCAACTCCTAATCCACCGTAAGTTCCCAACACCTGAGTTAAAAGGATAATATTTCAACATTATCTTCAATGCATGAATATTTAAATATCCAATGATATTGAAACACCGTAATAGCCACTGTTCATGTTTCTTTATACATTATTTGCATTGAAGTGCATCTCTATCTATAACAAATTCAAAACACATCCAGCAAGATTGTTGCCAACAATATAAATGTTCATGAATACATTCACTCTTCTATATATACTGTAAAACATCCATGATGAATAGTTCTCCTGTTTCTCTTACTGTTTTCACGTTAATAATTTAATATAAGCTATCACATGGTACTGGAACATCATTAGTATGTTTACTCTTTAATAGTTCTATATATACTGGTAACTTGAATGATAATAGTTCATACTCTGTTGTTTTCAGATTGATAGAAACCGTCACATGATGGATGATAAAACCAAAAGTAATCTAGATCTGGTAGGTTAAATCCATTAAACCGAACTTGATTAAATCATATGAGACAATTTTCTCCTGTTCCATAATTAGAAGTCCCACTCAATATCTAATTCATGCATTTCCTAGAAATATTTCCTTTCATACACCACAACATTTTCACCCATACATACCTAGTGGGAGACTTGCATCTTTGAAAAGTATGAAAAATAGTGAAAAACTTAACTTATTATTTTCCATTATTTTTCACCATTTCTCATACTTTCTAAAGTCACAAATCCTCCCTAATTTTTTAAAGACGTTCTTTTATTGAGAGAAAGGAATATAGGTGGAAGTGGAATGATTTCATAAGCGAACATAAGGCAAAACTAATTGCGCTATCCTATTTTCACCGATCAAAACTATACCATCTACACGCACCATACATCATTTGAATTTCTTTAGTTAATCCATTGGCTGCCTCATCAATATCGAAATAATATTAAGCATAGCTGGAAAAAATTGTCCAACATAACCAAAAATACATTTATGCAATTGCAGGAAGGCATAAATCCACAATCATATTTTTCCATACTCAAATAATGTTCATGATTTAACCTTTTAAGATATCCAATGTTAACAATAACCAAGTTTATTGAGGCAGCGGGAATAGTTGATGGGTGTTTCACACCTTTTGGTATTTTTAACCAAATTTTATGCCAGATCCAAAAAGAATGCATTTATTATTAGAGTTTTATGGCTTTTCAAAGAATCAAACCAATAATCAACTATGGTATTATAACTTTCAAGGGTTTGTAGAGGTGTTTGGCTTCTCAATAAGGTGTTTACATTATGTGATGTTTAAATATTATTTTTTATATAATTACAATATGATTTGACGTTTTAAGTATAAATAACATGCATAATAGTGCTTTATTTCCTTAAATTATAATATAAATGCATATATGAAAAAAAATCCATATGATTGATTCTGGCTTCCTAGGCAACGCACCCAACTCCATCTTGGCATCTTGATAACAACGAAAATAACTAAAGAAAGAGTGGGAATGGTGAACTGACCACTTCACGAATTTCCTGGTCAAAAAGCCTTGCAGCAGCACTAGGACTGAAACTTCTTGCAACTTCTATACATAGCACATCCAGCTTTTTAAACAATGTGTTAGAGTCATGATGCACTCGATTGTTTGGGCCAATTAGACCAGGCCATCTTTGGGTGAAAGATTGAAAGTATTGCTCGCTTTGGCAAGTACCGCTGGTTTCTAACCATTGCAGATATTCCCCAAGAAATTTCTAAAGATGTATGCAACAAAATTTAGTCCAAGAAGAGGCTGTACATTTTCTATATTAGTTTACTGTAAATTCTGCAAAGAGATAGTGAAGTAGAGCAAATATTACTTGTGCATCAGAGTGTGCAGGACTGATAATCTCATTTTGGATAGCTGAGGTGGCAGAAACTGAACTGGAATTTTCTCCCCTAAAAGCATAAGTAGCAACAAGGTCAATATTTGATAGCTGAAGTATGGATTCCACAAGCTTTATAGCCCGACTTTTTGCTGTCTCAATCTGCAATATTCAATTCCAGACCTCGTTCATTAGACAGCACAGCATAACAAGAAATATGTATACTACCTTTCAGAATAATGGACAGAGCAAATAAAACAATTTTTGCTAGGAATATTTATTTGAGGCATACCAGAAGCAACATTTCCTTCTTCCAGGACGTACTCTCATTCTCCATTTTAATAGCATAATCTTTTACACTGTTTACTAGTTCATTAATGGCTGACAAATCCTTGCACGCAAGTTCATAATCTTGCTTTATGCGTATTTCACAAGCAGCTAGCAATCGATCCGTGATTCCTATCGGCGTTTCAAGCTTGAGTCTCATCCTTTCCATGCCAGTGTCTGTTGATCCATCTAAAAAGCTAAATAGGTAGTTTTCAAGTTCATGGAAACCACTAGATCTCCACAGGGTATTATTTTTCAATGCTACTTCAGATACTAGTCCAATATCTGATGAAACACATAGTTTTGCTTCAACTGCAATTCGTGCAGATACCGGATAAACTTCCACTACTTCTGCATTAAGTATTGTTCTTATATTGGCTTTGACAAACTCCATGGCTTCCTCAAGCTACATGGGAAAAAAAATCAAATTGCACCACAGACTTAATCAAAAGAATCCAATGCAGAAAAACAAAATAGATCAAGAAAAATCAAAGACAGCTTCAGAGTAAACCTCACTGGTATTGCGGTAGAGATCCGATTTATTCAATAGAAAAACCACCTTTTTCTTCCATTGTTGAATATAAAGGAGAAATTCCACCTGAGATATGTAGATATTTGATGGGTCAGCATCATATATTTTAAAAAAATTGATAATCCAAAAAAAGCACAAATATGAAATTTCATGCTCGTCACCAAAGAATTGGATATATCAATGCATCATATATTTGATTTCATTCTACAAAAATATCACATCAACATTGTTTTGATGTGTCAATAAGCCAAAAAGCCATCACATGTTGGCAAAATTTCACTAACATGAGTCTATGTTAAATTCTATTCTCATGAAGGATGACAAAAAAATAAGAATTGGTCTAAAAAATATAACATAATTAATATTAAAAATAACACCATGTTTCCCAATTTGTGTAAATGATGAAAGCATGTAAATAATAAATAGATATTATTCATACATCAATATCATAAATGATTGAAATTTCAAAAAAATTGGAAAAAAAAAAAGTTTTTGAAAAAAGTTCTCTTGAAATTTCATATCCTTTGTAATTTGCATCATTGACAATAACATGCAAGTATTCTTATAAAATAATCAAACCAAATATATCAAGCAAATGAACAAAAAATGGCATCAATAATAAGGTTTAGCTATAAAGGTCTATTATTCCTCAATGCCTGACGTTGCCTACCATATAATCTTAAATAGACATTTCTGATGGAATACCACTAAAATATACATAATTATTGAAATACGTTATTATACATATTACTAAAATTTATATTTTAGTATTATTACACTTCATATTCTGTTGTTACCTTAGACCTACGTATTTGTATGTTATCTAGATTATTATTATTAAATATGCATAAATATACATAATATATACCTAAGAAATTAAAAAATTAATATTTGCATGGGCTTCTTAATAACCATGCTTGCATCCATGTAATATTTTTGTGTCACTTTAAGCAATACTTGAAATTTTGATGAATACAACTATCCATAACCATATCATAGATACCATTTGTGTTGTGTCATAGTTAAAGGTACGCTTTGCATGATTGAAAAACAATGCAAAAAATAAAGCAATTAACCTTCAATGGTAAAAGGAATTTCAATGATGCTTGAGAAATACACCAAGGATTAAGAGGCACCTAGTTCAAGGTTTGTCAATTTGATGGCATTGCCAAAAAGGGAAATTGCCATTATCAATGGTAATGCTCACAGAAAAAACACCATAAATGAAATTGCTACCCTTCCAACTTTTTGAAGTCAGCATATGTAACAGCCATGCATAAAAAATAAGCTAGCATATTAAATACGATAGCATTCAAAATAACATTTGATTCAGATTTTCAATGATTGACAATTTTTAGGAATGACTTGATCTAAACAACTGTTAAAAAATTCTACCTAAGGTCCCACCCTTATGTTATTTAGTCTTTCATTTAATCTAACAAGCTGTGTAGCATACACTACGTCATAGAGATATTGAAGCATGGCTAGTTTAAAAGTTATTTACAATGACTGAAGTTTATCAAAAAGAGACATTTACATTAAGAGGGTATAATATCCAGGAAAGAGATGAAAGCTTTAAAAATCCATTGGCTAGCAATAAAACAGGAAAAAAAAAATTGGAAATAAAATGCCATAGACAGAATTTTTAGTCGAATTTGAAAAAATAGGGACAAATAAGAACAACTTTACACTTTAATCCATGAAATTCAGACCCAGCATTCCCTAAGTAGATATAATATATTAATCTTTTCATTCTAATTTTTCTTGTTTAAGCTATATCAATTGCTAGTCATATGATATTGCACCAAAATTAGTCTTTAACTCTTTAGATAGTAATATTGGGAAACTAAAACCTAAAAATAGCCTATCTTGACAGTGGGCTCAAAAATTGTGACATTTTTATATGGTATCTGACAACAACAAAATTAGTGAGCTTAGTCTGTCATCATGACTTTTGTACTGACAGACCCATGTACACAACAGATTTTCACCTTTTCCAAATGCCACGAGGGGCCTATAGGGGTAGGAAAAATTCAGTTGACAAACAAAGGTCCTAAGTTGCACAAGCTGTATAAAACAACTAAGAACAAAAACAAGGTAGACTTGGCAACCATTACTTGGAGATGTAACATATTGGAAGCTCAGAACCAGTGACCAAATGATGATTTACAAATGCAAGTATATCAAAGAGTATATTGCATTATTCTCAGGTCATAAGGGAATTCACCATACCTCACTTTCTGTTAATGGTCTATCAGAAGACAAAACAAAAAGAACTAAATCTGCACACGGAACATATTCTTCAGTGAGCCGCTGCTGCCTTTGAAGAATAACATTCGTTCCAGGAGTATCTACAAGATTCATCTGTTATGCAAAAAGGTAAAGAGTAAATAAATTCTAGGAATAATGCTGAAAAATATGAATTTCCAAGAATATTAATTTTAAATAAAGAGTAAGAATAAATAGTAAGATGTGCAAAATGTGGATCATCAAGCTTAGCTTCATAGGAAGGAGGCATCAGCAATGATGATTTTTGGATTAGGAAGAAGGCATAAAAAGGACAGGTTTATGTGACAAAGTACTTGTGTTTGTATTTATAGATGCCCATATTTTAAAGAACTCATGTTCATGTTCACAGGTACTAGTATTTAAGATTGCCGACTACATAGTGTGATGCTTGCTGATTTGCGACCCACAAGATGAGCTAGATAAATTCCTCCAGTTGGGCATGCCATGGCATGTAAATGATCCTTCTTGGTACCTAGATATGTTGCTCTCTGTATCCCCTGTTTAAATCCCAGCTCAGCATTAGAGGTTCAAGAGATTTGAGTGGAACCATCATCTTCGACATTAGGTCAATCCACAACATCATCCAATTTTCCTGACGACCAGAGGATAGAAGTCAGTTAACCATTCCCATCACAATCCAATGAAGCTAGAGCCAGGTTACCAGTGAAATTAGAGTTAGGTCACCTGCAACACCTGCTTGAAGTCCATGCTCCTTGGACCAATTGCCAATCTCCCATGTTTCTATGTACACACACGTAACAAGTACCACCATTATAAATAGAAGAATTTGGTTTGAACTCACCGAGAAGAGCTCAAGGCATATCCTTGGTGGTTGTCCTCATGATCAATGACCAAGGTGTCCACAAGAAGATAACAAGGTTCATCGAACAAGAAATAAAAGAGAATAGGAAAGTGGGGAGAGTGACATGAGGAAGGAGATAATAAGGACAGGGTGGAGAGAAAACAAAACGATCTAAGGCAAGAAGGTTCTAGCCATTCTCATATGCCTATGCAAATATAAAGAGGCAAGCCATGAGTAATATCCCAGCATGCATCATCACAAGAAACAAATGAAACACAATTATCCCATTTATTACAAGCCTTTTTCCCCAAGCAATTACATATAACCTTCTTGTCATCCTTGGCATGGTGTAACAACTAATACCCCATCTATGATTCCTCTTTTCAACATTGTGTAGACCACTTGTATCATTGCCTCCCCATTGAGAGGAACCTTATCATCAAAGATCGAAGTGGGGATAGGCCTCGATGAACTCAGTATTTGATCTTTTTCCTCTTCCTTGGGTTTGCTTTTCCACAATGCATAAGGCTAGGCCAAAGGAGAACTGCATAGAGATTGTGACAAAACTGACTTGCACCGATCCATAACTTACATAGCCTCATACAAATGGCATCTAGATGATATAGCTGATGGAGAAAGTATGCAAAGAATGGAACCTTCTTTGCAGTTGTGATCAGTTTGTCGTAGCTCATCAATGAGGGTAAAAGGTGCATGTGTGGAGTCATGTACGGTTTATGGAGTCAATGGAGTGAATGGCAGGATGTGTAATTAAGGAAAGGTTTTTTGTAATTTCCTTTTAATAATAAGAATAACTTTGTAATAAGTTGATGGAGCTTATATGTAAGTCATTCAAAGTCA
The DNA here is from genome assembly GCA_024699675.1 of Amphibolis antarctica. Classification (NCBI taxonomy): domain Eukaryota; kingdom Viridiplantae; phylum Streptophyta; class Magnoliopsida; order Alismatales; family Cymodoceaceae; genus Amphibolis; species Amphibolis antarctica. The sequence continues at coordinate 80,614 of JAMKPZ010000272.1, forward strand.
AAGTAAGAAAAAAGCACCTAAACGTGAAGATAAGCTGCTAAGAGCTTTAAGTGGCTTTTTAAAAAGTTTGGAACATCTTATTATAATATGTGCTAATTGCATAAAAACGCACCTACACATAAGTCTATCAATACATAGCCTAAGACTTCCAATGATTGCATGTTGTCTTGCTTGATCATCTAACAGCCAAGTATAGCTCGGGGAACATTAGGTGGCTCTTGTTCAATGAGTCCTTGTGACAAATGTTGTGTAGTATTTACAACATACTTCAATCTTCAGTTTCAACATGCTGATGAGAAAAATCAGATGGATTTTGAATCTTCTAGTAGCTTGAGCTTGTACGCCACTAACCTTATCTTTCATAGTAGCTAGTTGGGTCCATTGGAGCTTGTGATAGGGCCATATAGCAGCAGAGTGTTGGCAATACGGTTGAAAGTGAAGGTAGACCTAACTCCCATCCTGATACTATTGCTTGATACAGTGTTGATCAGCTTGCTTCATGGTTTATTGAGCTTGGAAGAGATTGACTCATGGTAGTTGGAGTGCAACCTCTCTATCATGCAGTTGGAGTCATCTCATGTTGAGAGTTGTCCCTTGGAATCAAAATACTTCTCTCCAATATTAGGTAGTATATGTGGGATCCCTATCATTGACTAGTCTTAGGCATGCTATGAAGCTTTACAATGCAATCAATATAGGTCTGTGCTACAAAAAAGGAGGTATATGAATGACTTGAAGCAGTGAAATGAGTGCACTTGATAAGAAATGTACCACCATTCAATGGAGCCTATGGTAATCTTAGTCTATATTCTCGATGGAATTCGAAGTGGTTGTAAGTTGTAACAATCCACCAAGTGACAAGTTATCATACTTGTTACATTGACAAATGTGACATTGCTTAATATACTCCTTAAAATCTCTTTTCATTCCCCCCCACCAGAATTTTGTTTGACTCTTTGACGAGTGTGGTAGAAGGTCCCATGTCCTCTTGTAGGAGATTCAAGACACTCCTTCAATAGTTTATGTACAAGGTCTAGATCATAAGGCAACACTAGATGGCCCATAGTATAACCATTCTCACTTCAGATATTTGTTTGGGTTCAATAATATGTAATGGGCCAAGGCTTCCAATTTTCCCTATTTTGCTTATGTAAAACCACAATAGGAATCCACTAGCTTAAAAATATGATTTATGGCAGCTTCCACCCACGATTCAACAAGTGGGCCACAAATAGCTATCCATAATAGAGGCTTTGCATTATTTATATTGGAATGTCCCTAAAATTTGAAATTCTTTGAATGCATTGTTGTGGCTAATATAATGTTTGATTTCATTAGAAAAATTTATTGTTTGACCACCTTATTTTACAACACTAGCATCCCCTCTGCCTCCCCAATCTAAATCAAAGGAAAACCACTTCCCCACCACTTGCTTCTAGTTTCCACATGAAATCTATCCCAGTCCATCTTCACATTCTAGTCAAATAGTGAGATTCAACTTCATAAAAGAAAAGGCTAGAAAATAATAAAGTGGTTACTATGAATTCTTTATGTAGTTTCACTACCAATTAGATACCATTAGTTTTAAGCAAATATCTGAATCTTTAACTTACTATCACCTTAGCTATCTCCATACCTTATGATTCATAAATTTCATCTCATAGCTAATGCTCATAGTGTAAAGACAAAAAATGGAGTTGAATTGATCTATTAATTAAGACAATGTCTTTATGTACAGAGAACACACAATGAGAACAAGTACAAGACATAATGTAGGATTAAACTCATAAGAAACCGTAACTTCATTTAACCCTAGGATCTATATAAGAATCCATTTATTCTAACACCTAGATTTATATTTTCTCAAAAGATCTAGTTCAACTAATTATAGAGTACAAATTGAAAAATCAAAAGAAGAAGATTGCATTGACAAATGTTTTCATACCTATGTAATGGCTTAATATATTATTTCCTGAATCAAACACTCAATATATTATGATAGATGACACATACCAAGTCACATTCGTAAGTGGGAAGTACGAGATATATTAATGTAAAAAGGAACTATTTAAATATTTGTGAAATAATTCTTTGAAGGAACAAGTTTCAATAAAGCAAAAAGAAAATACAGATGCACCTATAACAGATAGGTCCTCAGCAGTTGGATATATCTATGTGCTAAAAGGATAAATAAATGTTAGGATGCGTAAATTAACTAACCTCCTTTAAGATAGGTGCATGTAGATGGCATACGTATTGACCATCAGGATGTCTTTTACACCGTTCTTGCTCAACAGATTCTTTTTCTGAGTAGCATAGAAGAGTTATCTCATTAGTCGTTGGAACAACTCCATCTTTGAGGTATTTTCTTCCAAGCAGAGCATTTATGACAGTAGATTTTCCAGAGTTAAATTCACCCTATGGATAACAAGAAGGTAAAAAACCAAGAATCATGCTTGGTGACTAAGCAAGAAAACCATGCAGCATAATGCACACCTAATTTTTTCTATCCATGAAGTCACAAACAGCATGTCAAAGTTGGTAAAAAAAAGTAGATGACTACACCATGTTACATACCATAATACTTACAGGATGCATAAAATAATATCATTGATACAGAAAAAAATAAAACCAATACAAATGACACATTTGAGAAGATCAAGTATGTTGTACAATTCATCTTCTGCCTAAGTTCCTAGGAAGTTACTTGGGCATTTCCACCTAATAAAACACAATTTTCTGGCATTGAATGTAAATCCTTAAAAATTACAATTTTGTAAGTACAACAGAAAGCAAATGAAATAAGCACAGGTACAAACGCACAATGTGAAATGTTATAAATTAAAATATTCAAAGTAATAACAGAAGAATGGACAATACAACTTCAAATCGAAATTTTTATTGCATACAAATATGAATACTTGATAATAAAATGGGCTGAGCATAAACTTACTACTATGACCATCAAAAATGGTTGATCAAGGCGCTCAATTGCATCCAGAAGAAGAGAAATTTGCTCCATCTAGCAATTAACAAAGACGAAACATTAAAAAAATAATCATCACTGCTATTAGAAATCTATGAACAACAAATTGTTATATATATGGGGGGCATATTCAAATACCAAATTTTAACACTAAGAGATCACCAGTGGTGCAGTGTTGCGGATCACAGTAACTGCTTCAAGTAGAGCATTCCTTTCTGCTTCTATGAATTGTATTTCTCTGTTACTCAGCTCAGTAAATCCAGCAATCATCTGTTTGTCGTACAGTTCTTTGGTCCCACCACTGTTTAAGGGCTTAGTGGAGTATGAACCACTATTTTGCTTTCTTCCATTCACCATATGCTTACTTTGAAACAATCCCAGTATATCATCAGTAAACACTTGCAGATGATCTAGAGAAAGAACCATCCCACTTGCACCCAATTGAAGTAATCTTGTTATTGTATTGTATAACAAATCCCCTCCAATCAAATCAACCACATCAAAAAAAATTGGTATCCTGATATCTGTAGTTGTACCAAATTCATTTAGGATCTTTGCATACATCTCCATATCAGTGCTGAAGATCAGAAAGTCAGCACCTTCAGAACTGGATGCAGATGATGCATCATCCACGGTTTGCACATTTCTTGCCACCAGAGGAAGAAGCACAGACCGCCCGGCAGACTTGGACATCATGCCTCTGGCAATAATGGCAGGAAGCCCTGCAAAGATTCATAGAGCATATTGACATCATTAAGAAGATAGTTCCCCAAGAAAAAGTGAGCATCTTTGTTTTCCATTACATCAACAGTTGGAAGAAATCCATGAATTAATAATGGATTGAATTAATTATCATATCAGTCATAAGGAGAAAAGAAATTGGCATGAATTAATTATCAATTTTTTATTTATATAAGTGAAGCAAGATTATAATTAATGGGCAGAACTACAGTTTTTTGATATTTTATAACTTCTACCAAATTATGGAAAAGGAGAATGATTCAAAAGCCCATGAGTGTCATCAGGGTGGAGAGGAGACATTCTGTTGTTGGGTTTTGAAAATACTAAGCTGGAAAATTTTCTTGTCTGTTTGAATCTTCTTGACAGGATGGGTTTTATGGATTAGTTAGTTTATAATTTATGGTTTATGAGCATAGCATCATAAAATTTTACATGTCAAAAGGTTTCAATTGATTTCCTCCTTAAGTTTTATGCTTATTATGTTCAAAAAAATATGTTAGCATGGAACATTGTATATTAGCAAAAGTTGTTGATGGTATTTTGATATCTCTAAAAGAACATGAAGTGATATATCATGCAAATTGCACTCTTCTACACCAATTGTCAATTCTTTCTCTAAGTAATGGGGATTAAATGTGTCATATTAATTATTATCTTGTCGAAATGGATGAAACACTTAGGCAAAAATTGCACCTATGGTAGGAGATAAGCCTTTTTATAACAACTACAAAGAAAGATCTTTACAAAAAAAAAAAAAATCCAACTTCAAGACAACGGATGATAGGACAGACATCCCTGCCCAATTTTTTCAACAATCAATGATTGAATGAATTTATAAAAATGTTTGAGCATCGAAGTTGAAACCAAATTCTGGCTAGCTTAATTTGATGTGTCATTTAAGTCATGCTATTTGAGACAAATGCAAATAGAATTTACAATATTCGCAAGCATCACTACTTGACTAATTCTACTTTCTAGTAAAGGCTTTGCATGACGATATTTATTGTAAATTGTGCCAAAACGAAATCCCTGACCACAGATTGGCATGCCTGAATTATGAATATATTCATACAACTGGCATATTTTGCACTAAATTTTCGATGTCTCGTTTATAATTCATTTAGTACGCATACGAAATTTGGCAGGTTTACCGCATTTTGCACGTGATTTATATCAAATTTCAGCATTTTATGCTTATCCGTTTGAGCAATTTGCCTCATGCAATTGCTCGAAGGTTCACCAGTAAAATAACTCAAATGAAGCTGAAGAGCGGAGCTGTGATTGTCACAAGCAAGGAAACAAAAGATGCAAAACACTAACCTCTGTCCGATAGCACCACCCCACTAGCCCCAACCGCGGCAGCCACATCAACGCGCTCATCCACCACGAGATACGCCCTATCCCCGACCAACGCCCGAACCACACCCGCAGCCTCATAGAGCCTCCCACCTCCACCCTCACCGTTGCCCGTGAGCAACACAACCCCCACCACTCCTTTGGCTAGTGCTAGATCGATCGCATTCCTGGAGCTCTCGCCCCCGAGCACCTCGGCCGCGCTCACCTTCAGCACAATCGCCGGGACCCTGATCTCCGGCCGCTTGTATCCACCGGGGAACAGAGTGCGCGCGGACTTTCTGGCCGGATTCTGCTGCTGCTGCCGCCGCCACTGCGGATCAGAGCTGGAAGGCGAGGGATTCGAGACGGTGAGGCGGGGAGTGAGTTGTCGGTGACGGTGGTAATAGCGACGGCGATGATGGTGATGGTGATGGTGACGGTGACGGTGATGCCGGAGGGGGACGGCGTGGTGAGGAACGGAGAGAAAGAGAGGAAGAGTGGCGGGGGCGGTGGCGGTGGCGGTGGAGGTGCCGGGGATGGAAATCATAGCAGGAGGGAGGGGGAACGGGGCGAGGCGGGACGCGGGAAGGGGCGGGAGGCGCCAACATCAAACCCTTATCTTCAAGAACCCACCATATCTGTCAGCCCTGTAGGCGGTAGGTTGTGGCAATGGCGACGACCAATGGACGACTGCCGTGTGGAGGCGAGTTCGGAATTTTATCCATATTTGGGCCATAGAGGCGTACCCGCGAATTGTTTAAATTATTCAACGAAACTAAATAATAAAAATAATATTATTTTAAATTTTGTTTTATAAAATTCACGTATTAAATGAGTTAAAAGTTTTTTTCCGTGTTATTATGATTTTTGAAGTAAAAAATTTAAAAAAAATAATTATAGTAAAAATTTTATTTTTATTATATAATATATATTACATATAATAAAAAATTTATAAATTTTATTTTTAAATAAAATTAAATTTATAATTTATAATTTTACGATAAATTAATTTTAAAATAATAATTAATAAAAAAATAAATAAGAATACCTTTTAAAGAATGCTTTTAATGTCAAGTTTTAAACTTGAGTGTCGTTTTAAACTTGAGAATTTTTAATACAACTTTTTCATATTATCTTATTTAATTACATTAACATTAAAAATTATATTTTTAATATAAATTTTTCGTATTTTCTAATATCACATTTGTTGTCGAGTAACGAGAAAATCAAAATAATCCTTTATTTCGAGAAACTAAAAGGTTATTTTTTCTCATTCATAAAGTTAAAAAACTTTTATCAAACACAACACTTATCAGAACCTCTGCTTCGTAGTTGGATCTGTAAAATTTATTGCAGTTGATATTATACTCAACGATGGAAAAAAAATAAACGCTGTAAAAAAATCACCGATATCAAAAATGGATGGACCGTCAATTGCCTTCTCCGTCATTCTTGAGTTATTCTTTGTTTTTCGGTATTGATAATCGGTAAAGACCTCGTCGATGAAAATTTTTTTTTAAAAAAGTAATAATCTGTATAGCACGTGAGGTCGGAAAAAATGCCACGGACCGAGTGTTTCCGTACCTTTGAGGCTTGAGCGTGGCCCGGCGTCCCTGCTCAACTTCTGCGCTGCGCTGGTCGTCCTTCGGAAAAGAGCAATTTTCGAACCGAAGAAATGTTCAACGCACGAACGCACAAGGCGTATTATTGTAAGGCTTCGTTTGTTTAAATTATATATAATTTTTATTTTATTTTTTATTATACATTATAATTATATACAACTGGTCAGGCCTCCTCAACCCGATGGATCCTCTCCTTCGAACGGATCGAGCTCATCCGCTACGGCAAGATGGCACGGGCCTGCTAAGACGTCTTCGACTACAACCCTTTCTCGAATTACTGTGGCCCCTGCAAGTACAACCATCGTAGCTTCTTCCAGTCTGTCGGCCTGAGCAACTCCGGCCACCAAGTCACCCGCTACCTCTACGCCACCTCCAACATTCGCATCCCTAACTTGTTCAAGCTTCCTAGGTGGCCCAAGATGTGGAGCGAGGCCGCCAACTGGATGTCTGGATCGGGTACGTTGCAGTGTCGACAGCTAGACGAGACGTCGGCTGGCCTCGGCCGGCGAGACATCGCGATCGCAGGCGTGGGACGGTGACAAGACTCGAGTGGCTGGCCGATATCAGTGACTTCCTCAAATCCGTAGAGTCGGAAGGCGTCCGGGCAGGGAACGCCAACGTTAAGGTTGAGTTTGGCTTCATCGATCTCTACACCGACAAGAGACAAAGCTGTCGATTCTGCAAATACTCGCACGGGAGTCAGCGTTGGCGGAGGTAAAGAGGCTAGTGCAGTACCACACATCCAAGGGAGAGACTGACTTTCAATTTACGGTCAAGAATTGCGCGGAAGCACGAGAATTGAGAAAGAAATTAAAGATTTTTTTATTGAATTATTTTAAAAAATTACAGAGATATTTATAAGTACCTAAAACAATTACAATAAATTATGTTGACATGGCATACATTTGGGTTATTCTAACATGTCTTCTCAAGCTGACGACTTGGCACCAAGTGCCAACTTGCGAATAAAGTGTTTGAAGGAATATATCAAACAATAAAATGTTTCTGACGAATGTGATCATGCAAAAAATGTCTGTTGATATCAATGTGTTTAGTACGAATATACTAGATAGAATTAGTCGTGAGATAGATAGCATTGGCACTATCACACCAAATAGTTGGAATAGAGGACGAGATGTATAGTTCTTGGAGCAACATACGAAGCCAAAGAATTTCACACGCAGCTAGACCCAAAGTTACATATTCAGCCTCAGTGCTTGACCTAGCTACAACATTTTGCTTTCAAGAACACCAAGAAACTGGATTTCTACCAAAAAAGACACAATATCCAAATTGGGAGCATCGATCGTCCAGATCCCCGCCCCAATCAGCATCACTAAAGGCTACCAAAGAAGTAACACTAGCATTACTGAAAATTTGCAATCCAGTTGAATAAGTGTGGCAATAGACAAGACCATGATTCACAGTAGACTTGAGATATCTAATAATACGTTTAACTGCCTTGAGATGAACAGTGGTAAGAGCAGCAAGAAATTGACGTGCTTTATTTACTGAATAAGAGATATATGGCCGAGTGATACAAAGATATTGTAAAGCTCTAACTAGACTCCTGTACATCGTTGAGTCTTGAAGAACATCTCCACCAAATTTGGTAAGCTTAGTAGATGCTACCATAGGAGTGCTACAAGGTTTAATCCTGTCCAACTTAAAACGTTTAAGAAGATCAACTAGATACTTCGATTGAGACAAACACAAACCATTTTCAGTATGTTTCACCTCAATTCCCAAAATATAATGCAACTCTCCCGGATCACAAACTAAGAAAGTATTGCTTAGTTTATCAATCATTTGCTGTATTTCATCTGAGTTTGATCCTGTAACAATGATGTTGTCCACATAAATCAAAATGTAGATAATAGAAGATGATGTGCGACGGATGAACAAAGAAATATCACACTGAGAATCTGAAAATCCTTGCTTCACCAAAAAATCATGTAAACGCTTGAACCACATTCTTGGTGTCTGCTTTAACCCATAAAGGGAGCGTTGAAGTTTACAAACATAATGAGGAAACTTGGGGTGAATAAATCTGAGAGGCTGCTTCATATAAATGTTTTCTTCAATGTTTCCATGAAGAAATGCATTTGATACATCTAGCTAACGCATACTCCATTTATTATTAAATGCATGACTCAAAATCAATCTAATAGTCACAGGCTTGACCGCTGGACTATAAGTCTCTTTGTAATCTAATCCATACTTCTAAGAATATCCCTGAGCAACCAAACGTGCCTTCAAACGATCAATTGACCCATCAACCTTTTCCTTTATACGATATATCCATTTACATCCACTACAAGAAAAATGATTTTTTGTGATAACCTAAATCATCTCAAAAATTCACAAAATTGTTATAAATAATGTATTTGTGATGGCTATTGTGACGATCACAAACCGTAGCAATAAAGGTCATCACAAAAACTTTGTGACGGTTAAAAAAATCATCACATATAGTATATTTGTGACAGTTTAGACCGTCCTACATACCCACAATAGCCGTCACAGCTGATCATTAAAAAAATTTCCAACGACAAAAACAATACTTTGCGATGGCTAAAAACCATCACAAATAATTGTGACGGCCACTAAAGTCGTTACAACGGCCGTCAATCTTATAATATTATTCATGTACCTATAATATTCTTCATACATGAAATATTTTCAAAAACAATACATTTTACTTACCAAAAATTCATACACATTCACATATTTACTTTTTCATATATTAATAAAATAAAATATCATTTTATATGTCCAAAAATACATACATTATCAATACTTAATAACCATACAACATATTTAACATTCAACCAACCCTACAAAAAAAGTAATTACATTCCAACAATGGAAATTCTTCCATTCCTAATAGAACTTCTGTCCAACGTAGCTAGAACTTCTACCTCATACCGTTGGAATATCAATAGTTTAACCTTAGAGATTTCTGGACCAATGATATCTGGCCTTGTGGAGAGAGACTGGTCAATTACAATACTACAAAGAGCAATTTAGCAAATACATGGAAATTGTATAAAGTAATAGCATCCTGCACAAAATTAAAAATGGTTAAGTTGGTGTAAGATGGATACATGCATAAAAGAGGATTAACTTAACTACAAGTTCACAAATTCAATATGAGAGCATAACGTAAGATATGAGAAAATAAGGCATGAGTTAATTAAATTTCAGCACAATACAGTTCAGTGCATACAAAGAAATTGACAACAAAAAATTTCTGCATTTACTTCAACTAGAAATTTGCATTCATTCACTAACTAAAATTAGATATATCAACACAAGAATACTTCTAAAATTAATTCAAACTCAAACATTTACCTCACAAATGCATTTCAATATTTGGAACAATTCCTGGAATAAAATCTGCATTCATCATTCAACTTATAAGCTATCACAACTAGTTAAGCTAACATTCCTATCAACTCCAAGTGTGAATAATTTTGGAACAGGGGATCTATATTGGAAAAATTCTAACTTGCAATCCAAAGTTCAAAAAAATATGAAAGAAAATGCATTAGAAAGCTTGTGAAGTTCTTTGTTAAGGAAAAATATGCTAATTAATGTTCACGATCTTAAGTTAGAACAGATTTTTAAACTTCATGAACATGCATAAGCAGAAATTGATCTATATGCTATAAGCATGCCTTTGAAAATTCATAACTTTCTAACCCTACATCACAAAAATGCAAACAATGGTGCATATGAAAGGTCATAAAACATGTTAACAAGAAAAAACACACAACCAAGCTTTTAATGCCCAGGTTAACTACATATTTGCTGATTCAACACGAGTTCAAGTGCAGGAATTGATTTCTAAATTGCACTCATATTTGAACTTCAAAAATACATAGGTATTAATCCACTATAATTAGAAGAATACATATAATGATGCATATTGAAGATCACGAAGTCACTTAATATATAAAACTGTGGAATTAAAATATAGAACATCAAACCTACAACAAATTCATTGATTTCAAATAAATGTCAACATAAAAACCTAATCTAAAATATGAAATTATAAGACATGAATTCATTATAAGAAAAAGAATAATACGTGCCTCATAGATATTGAATACAAAGCATTGGTACATATAAAAATGTCTAATCTGTAGCATGATAATGAATAACATCATTTGACGAATGAGAATACTTAATGTATAAAACTGTGGACTTAAAATATAGAACATTAAACCTACAACAAATTCATTGATTTCAAATAAATGTCAACATAAAAACCTAATCTAAAATATGAAATTATAAGACATGAATTCATTATAAGAAAAAGAATAATACGTGCCTCATAGATATTGAATACAAAGCATTGGTACATATAAAAATGTCTAATCTGTAGCATGATAATGAATAACATCATTTGACGAATGAGAATACTTAATGTATAAAACTGTGGACTTAAAATATAGAACATTAAACCTACAACAAATTCATTGATTTCAAATAAATGTCAACATAAAAACCTAATCTAAAATATGAAATTATAAGACATGAATTCATTATAAGAAAAAGAATAATACGTGCCTCATAGATATTGAATACAAAGCATTGGTACATATAAAAATGTCTAATCTGTAGCATGATAATGAATAACATCATTTGACGAATGAGAATAATTAATGTATAAAACTGTGGACTTAAAATATAGAACATTAAACCTACAACAAATTCATTGATTTCAAATAAATGTCAACATAAAAACCTAATCTAAAATATGAAATTATAAGACATGAAT